>JAWNLC010000823.1:0-17500 GCA_035041535.1 Drosophila cognata | reverse complement strand
CCATTAGATGCGCTTGACCTCCACCCGTGCCGCCAAGCGTTGTTGTAGTCAAATGTTGTTGTTGCTGCTGTTGTTGCTGCTGTTGTTGTTGCTGCTGCTGTTGTTGTTGCGTCGCTTGGTGATGGTGCTGCTGCTGCAGTTGCTGCTGTGGCAACACCGTACTGGCCATAATCGTATTACTGCTGGATGTGGGCGTTGCAATTACCCTTGTGATGGGCGTGCCGCTGCCACTGACTGGCGTCGCACTCGCCGCACCCGATGCAACACTGGTGTCGCCCTCCGCCGTCGTATTCAGTTCACCGCTGGTGTCTAGTGTTGTATCATTACCGGACTTACTTTTCTTCTCCTTTTTGACGCCCGGCTTGGCGAAGTGCCGCAGCTCGAGATGGCGTCGCAGATTGCGCGATTGACGTATGACCGCATAGCAAATGGGGCATGTTGCAGGCTGTTCCGATTGTGAGCGTGATCGTGGTTCTACAAAACAAGGAGTATTATTATATATTATTGTTATTAGATATCAAAGCGGCATGTCAACCAACAATTGAAAAACTCACTTTCTGTGCCAGGCGGATGTTTGGTTCGTTTGGCCTTCGGCGTGGCGGTTGTGCCACTGGCACTGGGCGTTACCGTTGTTCCAGATGCTGTCGTTATCTCACCGGTGGCCGCATTGGCCGATGTCACAGGTATCATATTGTTGGGATCCATGGTCACAATTGTCTCAACCTTTTGCCCTTCACTCTTGATGATCGGCGTGGTCGACAGCAGTTGCGTTTCGGCGCCATTCTCATCGAGCACCTGCTGCTGTTGCACCACTTGCTGTTGCTGTGCGGCCGCTGCGTGCGATGAGGTCGGTGTGCCCATAATCGTGTCCATGCCTTCAATTTTGCTTATTTTCGGTGCCGTTGCTGTGCAGAAAACCAAATGCAAGAGAATTGATTAAATTGAAGACGAATTTAAATTTTACGCGAAATTCAAATTCGAGACTTACGTGACATTTTTTTGACACGCGGCTTTCGCTTGCGTGCCGGCAAGAAACTTTGTATGACGGCCTGATCATGTTTGGATGCATCGGCTGTCACAATCGTCTGCTGGTGACCGGCGGCATTGGTCTGTGTGGTCGCCTGCAGTATCTGTCCCTGATGGTGAATGTCCTCCACAACCTGCGCGTGCACAGTTTGCTGCGGTGCCGTTGCAATCGTCGCTATCAATTGGTCCTGTTCATGGTGCTGGGGTATCATATGCTGCAGTTGTATCGAATGCGTTGTATAATCGTCTTTAGTCACCGTCTGCGGTGCCAGGCCCTGAATATTGAGGCACTGCGCAGCCTGCAACAGCGATGGCAACTGTGCATGATCGACGCTCACTTCGCCACGATAAACAAACTCGAGCAGTGCCTCCAAATCGTTGGCATTGACGCCAGCCAACATCACCACTGGATGCTTGCATGGCGTGTTCTGTGTATTTAATAAAAAAAAACCGATAAAAAATATTAAATAACATGTATAAACAATATATATATAAATAATTAACCAAAGAGTTTGATTACATTAATATGAACTGGGATGTTCTAAAAATTCATTTTCAAATCTAATTTTTAATAAGAAAATATTTCTCAATTGTTTATAAAGAAAAACGTAAGAATCACACAATTTTGTGATAAGAAATGAGGCGAAAGCAAATGACTTGTTTACGGATTACAATTTAATTCCGTGTTATCAAAGACACACACACACACACTTTGCACACAGTTAGCATGAAAATGCACTGCAGCAAACAGGCGAATTATAATCAAAATTTCTATACGAAAATCATGTTCAACAATTCTGGTTAGCAGCTGCTGCGGTACTGCTGGGTTAAGAAATTTCTCTAGCAATATTTGTACCGTTGTATTATTGGCGCTCCAAATTCACTTGCCGGCTGTGGTGCGAACTAAGCGCGCGCTCAACTAATGGTTGACTGCGGCCGACAGAGACAAAAGAATTGCCCATCACATCTGAGACTGAGACCATCAAAACAAACGGATAAATAGTCGGCAAACTCACGCACACACATCTATCTACATGCACATACGCACATGCACACGCAGAGCACACACGCATACTCTCATCACAACAATAAACCGGCTTTTGGCTTTGCTATGCGCGCTCTGCATTTCTGCAGCAGGATTGGAGATGCTGCTCGCTGCTCTGCTCAAGAAAGAGCAAACCGCTCACTCACTCACTCGCTCTCACATTGCCAGCGAGATTTAATTAGCAGGCAAAAGTAAAATATTTCTGTGGCAAACAGAGGCTCGCTTAAAGCAGCGGTGAGCGACTGTTGCTTACCCCTCTCTCTTCACTCACCGTCAACGATGCCAGCGGCGCGCCTCTCACCCAAATCTCTTTAAATGTCATCCAGCCGCGCTCCGTCGCACTCAAACCCGCAGCAAGGCCGCGTAGCAAACGCTCTTTGAACTCTACACTCCCTTCAGATATAGTTTGACTGCTTTGCCGGTTTACCTAATGCTGCTGCTGACGTCGCAGTCGCCATTGCTGACGCTCATCGATTTTTTTCTTTTTTTACAGAGTGGTTGCTTTTCGCTGGTTGCATTTCTTTCTGCTGACGGAGCAGAGCAGCGGGAGCAACAAAGAGCATTGTCTACGCGTTTAGCGTGTGTGTGTGAGTGTAACGAGATCAGTGACTGACTGCGACTCTGCGACTCTTGCAGAGTTCACTTCACACACACATATAAAAACAAAAACAATTTTTGACATTTCCCGCGAACCGACTCTGAGCGACGTTTTTCACAAATTACGCTCTGTTTACTTTTTGAATGTGGGAGCAGCGAGCGTAAAGCCGACGCCAGCCAGCCAGGCAGCCCAGCGTCAGGTGTTCTACATTATGTTTTGCTCTGTTTTGGTCATTTGACATGTGGACGCCGCAGCAGCAGTAGCAGCAACAATAACAGCAGATGATAACAGAAAATATCTGATTTGCGCTGATCAGAAGCGAACTAGTTCTAGTTGTTATACATGTGTAGTGCAAATATTTAAGCAAAAAAAATTTAAAAAGCAATGAAATGCAGCATTGAAATAAGTACAGTAGAGCACTTGAATTTCAAAACGTTAAAATGTAGCAAAAAAAACAAATCAGAAGGCAATTGAGTTCTACATACATTTGTAGATATGTATTAAAAGCTATATATATATACATAAACATGTTCATATATAATTTTGATACGAACTGTGTACATTTTACAGTGAAGCTTGGCTATGACGAACACACACACAGTATAAATAAAGAGATAGCAATATTTACGTAAGTGAGCACTTCTCGATATTATATTATATAAATAAAAAGAAAATCTAATAAACAAATAAGTCATAGCTTTATGCGTTTTTTTCGTGTCTCCATAGCCAATATAAACTGTACATTTACAAACACACATACGTACATCTACAAAGCAAAAAGAGGTCGCGCTCGTGTGCACCCAACAACACCAACAACATGAGCCAGTCAGGCAGCCCCATCGCTTGGCGGCGGCGCTCTCGTTTGTGCTCGCTCTAACACATTCGAACTGAAAGTTGGCGCAAATTTAGCTCCCCATTCCCCCTCCTGCACACAATCTCGCTCCGTTGCGCTCTCTCTCTCTCGCCAGCTCTCTGCCTCTCTCGCTCTCACTCTCTCGCTCTTTGGCAGACAGGCACTCGCATAAAAGCTTATAAATTTTTATAACAAACAAGTTGATAAGCAGGAGGGGGGCCGGCAGGGGGCATTGACAACGTCAGCGTTGGCGTTGGCGCAAATAAAAAAGCAGAAAGAGTGTGAAGCAGCAGAAAAAGCAACTCATTCAACTCAATTGACAATTGAAAAGTTATACAAAAATCTCTGGCAAACTAAAATAACGAAAGAGGAAAGCTAGCCAGGAGCTGGTTGAGCGCGAGTGAACACGTCTTCAACTCACACACACACACAAACACACACACATGCACACACAGAGAGATTGAAATTGAGACACGCAGGCAAGCTCAATATGCACATGGTGAGTTGGAGACACACTCACACACACGCATAGACACAAATACATATTAACCTATTTGGCAAGTCGGACAACGATGTTGATTTCTCTGTTTACAAACTGTACACACAACACATGCCAGCAGCAAACAAAAAATATATGATTGCTGGTTGAGGTTATGTGTAAAAAATGAAAAAAGCTCTCTTTACTCACCTTTAGCAGGTCCAACAGAAATGGCGATGCCGCACAGAGCACAATTTTGTGCGCTGGAAAACTGCGTCCGCCGGCGGCCAACGTACAATCGACTAGGTCGCCATGGCAGCGCAACAATTGTATGGCCGATACCAGAGATGTGCCATAATCACCCCAGGTGAGCGAGTACAGTGAATTCATTGGCAACGACATCAGGGCTGTCGTCTCCAAATCCAACAGTTGTTCTCCAGCGTTGTAGTTGAATTGATTGCTGTTCGTAGCCAACACGACGGCGCTATTTATTATTACAGTTTAATAAACGAGAAATTCTATTCAAAATAGTTTTTTTTTTATGGAAAAAGGCAGCTTCAAATAGTGTTGATGCTGCTGCTGCTGCGGCTCCACCACCAGCACCACGTTCTCAGAGCTTTCACGACTTCGACTGAATGGCGCGCTGCTTATCGTTGTCCCCCTGTTGAAAATATATAAAGAAAAAAAATATAAGAAACAAAAGAGTAAAGAGCATGAGCAGATGGCAGGCAAACAACATACAACTCATGCGCTCTCGCTCTCTCGCGAGATAAACTTTTAGACTTGCATGTGTGTAAGAGAGTGGGAGGGGGAGAGGTCTGGGGTCTTGCTGGCGCATGAGCTCCACGCGAACCCCTCACTACCGCTCACGTTCGCTCGCAAGCGCTGTGAGCGCGCGTGAGTGAGACAACAAGAGAGCAAGTTTTACAGCTCGTATATGAAATGTGGGCCGTCCGCCCGCCCGCACCACCCCTCCTCCCACCCACAAACACACACAGAGACCGACCGATAGACGACGACGGAACGTATGGAAATGCATGACTTTAGACTTGGAAAAAAACACACACACATCTAACGAACGAACTGGCAACAAATAAAATTTGTTCTTTGAATATCAAATAAAAATAGCGCGCCATCAGAACTAACACAAATACACACACAGGCACAGCAATATGCATATTTTGATCGGGTTTTCCCATTCTTTTTTTCTTTTTGAAATGTGTGGTTTTTTTGCTTTTTGGTTTTAGTGTCTTTACAGTTTTGTACAGTTAACGCGGCATTGCATTTGATTTAGAACTGCACAAATTCATTCACAATTGTGTTGTTATTGTTGTTGCTGTTGTTTGTTTACACGCCGTCGCTCCCGGAGCGAACAGAATTTTATGCATGTTGAAATTATCTTCTCACCGGAGCGCAAAGAAAAATCTGCTTGCTGCTATTTTATACTCGGTTATTGCTTTCCCTTCTTGGCCGCCACGGCGCTCACGGCTGTTGGCTCTGATAGCTCTTGGTTTACTTTTTTTTTTGCTGCTGCTGCTCTGCTCGCCAACGTTGAATAACTCGAACTGAGCTCTGAGCATTTCGATCGAATTACGTTCTGCCAGCGCGACCAGTTTTAGTCTCTATACGGAGAAAATTTCTGATCATGCGCGCAGAACCGCTTTTTGGTGGTAGTTCATCGTCACTGTGTGCGTGTATGTGTGAACGTATCTATGTTAGTACGTCTGAGTGTGTGTGTGTAAGACTGTTGCTGCCGCCGTGAGCGCATGAGAGTGAGAGAGATGGCTGGCAGTGCGCGCTCTTGAAAGTACAGTTGACTAACAGCGTTACCAGACGCAAACAAAATTTAAGTGAAACGCAAAATGCAAGAGCATTTTCGGTAAGGCAAACAAAATGCTAGTACAATAAAAATAAATTTTTTGAAAAGCAGCGAGTGGAATTCTTTTTAATAACATACATGTGTTGGGTATATAAATTTAAAATGTGCATTGCTGAAAAAATAAAATATACTTATAAATAAAGGTATGACAGGCAATATTAACTGATCAGTACTAATAATTATAATTTAGATACTTTTGGGATTAGTTTTCTTTTTTCATTCCTTCAAACAGATCCTGTTCAAAAAAGCCGGTTCGCTCTTACAAATTCTATTTTGCCTGCTGCTCAGTCAGCGTACTCTTTGGGCACCTGTTATTTTGAGGCATGCATTCTTGCATCCCAGAGACAGGCAGCTCGACCCTATTTTTATGCAGATCAAGTCCCGCTTAAGAGCAGAAATAAACGGGGAGAGTACGGAGAGAATTACCAGGGAGAGTTCTTCATCCATGGTGCGTCCAATACTCTGAGAAGTAGTTAACCAAGTGAGCGGCATGTGAGTAGAGCCGAAATAAAAAAACAAAACCAAACCGACGCAAGATTACAATTTTCTCTGTTTTGATTTTGATGCTGCTGGTGCTGGACACGAGAAATGTTAATGCCGCTTTAAAAGTCCAATCAGCATTAAAGCAGTGAGTGCTGAGCAGTGAGCGTATTTCATAGCTGGCAATGCTCAGCAAGAACCATTGGGTGGGTCAGGGTGATGGTGGTGAGAGAGAAGCATGGGAAGAGGCAGCGTGGCCGCATGAGAACAGCGCACATTGGGCCGAGCACACTTGTGATGAAACCCATGCTGTTACTTGCGTTTAAATGACTGCTAAGCCACTGTGCGATTGGCTGGCTGAAATTCGAACGGCACGACATTGCTTGGCCTCGCGGCCACTTCCCTCTCCGCTCCCCTGTAACCCCCTCGCTGTTAACCTTATCATCGTTTTTGTTCTTGTTTCTGTTGTCTAAGTCTATTTAAAAAAAGCCAAATACTTGAAAAGCAGTACACACATGCAAAAATTTGTTGAAAATGTATACGCAAACAGAAATACACATACTCATATAAATGTATATATATGCATACAAATATGTTTGTATGTGTGTGCGTATATTTATTTGCCTGTTTACACATCTTAGTTTTTGTATGAATTCATTTCGACGACAATCCAATTATAAACTCATTTTACTGGCTACATTCACTAATTAATTTATTTTGCGAACATTTATTTCCGAGACGAGAACGAAACAAAAGCATCTCCACACGTTATGAATGTCGTCGCAATAATAAACTCTTTTTTACATACACAAATTTGAACCTGTGACTGCAGCCGAATAACAGCGTCAGTCAGTTTCCCTCTCCTGCCGAGATACAAGCGGAGAGGTTTGCGACACTGTCGATGAGAGGAGAGGATAGCGCCGGGCGCGCGTACTCCAAGAAATGGTACAAAGCGGAGCAAACATACTATCCAAGAGTTGTTCTTTTTTTTTTTTTTGTATGTTTTCCCTCATTGTTCTGTTTTCTATTTGTGTGTGTGTGAGTGCACACTCAGAGACATGAAGAGACTCTCATTGAGAGAGAGTGAGAGAGAGGGGAAAGAGTCGAAAGTCACGCAATGCTCTGTTATTGTATCCAATTTCCACAAATTGAAAATCTTCTGAAATTGCAACGGGCCGCAAGAGATCTGTGTTCATCAGCAGCAACAACAGACTGTGGGAGTGTGACCAAAGTACAGGAATTCGAAAATAATATAAAAGAGAAAAATATATAGAGAGCGAGAGAGGAGAGGGAAAAGAGCAATCTTTACAATACGCAGGCAGAACACTTTTACTCCATGGAAATTATCAGTATTCATGTACAGTAGTCGCTCGCATACAGATATTTTTGTTAAAGATTTTTAATCGAAACAGAGAGTGATTAATATGTACATAAAATATAAGAGTTTTCAGATATTTTTGCTTGAATTTTTAAATCTTCATTAAATTTTATTTGGAATTATGTTATTATCTACTACTCACCTGAAACTTTACCTATTTGCTGGGGTTGCACCAGGCAACCGTTTGATAAGCGATCTGATTATCAGCAGTTGTCTCATGGGCAAAAACACAACTCTTGTTGACAATCACCGATAAGCGCACCTTGGCAATTAGCTCGAGTGGACTTATAGCGGGCGATGACTGTACGATGACAATGTGTGAGGCATGATACAGCAATGGATCGCCGGGATAGACCAAGAAATCGGCACCAAAAGCATCGCCAGCCGTGACATATTTACCCCGTTTCCAGAGATCATGGAAAACTCGATATTTAAGCGAATCAGTGTCATAAATTCGATCCGTCTGAAGCTGAGCGGCTGGCAAATAAAATAATACAATAGTTAATACAGATCATAATTAAATAATATTCGAATTGTATGCCTACAATGATTGGGTATATGGGCACAGGGCACTTCCACCAGAGCATTCTGACGATCAAATTCAAAATGATTGCCAATCTCATCCAGAACATCATTTGCTGTCAAACCAGTTGCTGCTGGGAAAGATTATTTATTATATTTATTTGTTTTGCTTGCCACGCACCCTCTGCTAGTTTGCCTTGCTGCAGCAACTTGTTGCGTTTGCCGATTATAATTTTATCCATATGCCGCTTGGTTTCGCGCAACTTTTCCGCCTTTAAAGCATCCGCCTGGGCCAATAAACGCCTTTCAAATTCCTCTTTATAAGATAGCAATTTTGCCGCATCTGGCTGTTTTGTTAAATCAGCAACTTTGCTGACCAGCACAGCGATGCCTTCGTCAATGAGCAACTGTGTCTCGAGGTTGGTCAATGCCAACGGCAGAGCTGGCAGTTAAGAGGAAGCTAAGATTATTAACAGCCGATTCCAATTAAAATAAAGTTCTCACCTGCTTCACTGGAGCTCCAGCCTCGGCTGTTGGCTGTGCCCACGAGAGCGCCCATTACGCGATGCTTTGTGCGCAGCTCCATATAATCTAATGAAATTCGAGTAAATAACAATTATATATGTGTACATATTTTACTTGCTTACCGTCCACATCGAAAATATAGCCGGTGCCGTTTAACAAGGTTAAATACATTTTTTCTTCGGCTTATTTTGCTCAAGCTTCCTATTTTTGACAAAATCATCTGTTTTTGGCTTTTCCAAACTTAACATTTTGCTGCACTGTTAATAACATAGACACTTTTTGCTTGCTGGTAATATTCACATGTCTTTGCAAAAAGAAAATTTCTTAAATTTTGTGAAAGAAGTAGTTATTGTTGTATTTATTTCCCACTGATTTTGCATTTTAAATTTAAATTCACCAGTTGCTCACCATTGTATTGTCTGCTTAGTGATAAAATGATGCGTTTTAAAATTTAAATTCATCAGCTGGTCACCGGTACCATATAACAGGTTCTCAAGAGAGTCACAATTTGATTCCGCTGAACCAAATCTGAATGTGTTTTCAAACACTGTTTGATAAAATATGGCGTTTTCCAACACACACTTGAAATTGAATGTTGCTTTTATTGTTGTTATTGTTGCTCTCGGTGGCGTTTTGTTAACATTTTCAATTCATGCATAAATAACGCGAGTGTTGCAACAATTTCCAAACGCATTTACATAACTATCCGACCAACTGCAACAAAAATGTAGCCAACACTGCTCAACGAGTGTCTGTGGAAATTCGCAACAAGCAGAAAAAGAAAAAAAACTAGGCAAATGAAGACACCACCCACAAAACATACAAATTAGTCATTTGTGTCTTTTGTTGTTGCCTACACTCAATCAGTTCCTATTAAAGCGCAATTAGCGTGTCGTTTAACTAAAATTGCGTAAATTGCGCACTGATTGTGCGTTATTTGTGGAACCCGCAATTAACTAAACATTACGTGCAGTGGGTAAAGAGTGTTTCATGTGTGTGGGTGTGTGTTGCTAATGTTGTTTATTTATGTATGTTTGCTGGCCTCTGTTTAATTCACAAATATGTGTCGGTTAGTGTGAGTGAGTGTTAATGTTCGCACGCACCTATGTGATAGATTTAGATTGTTCGTTAGATATTTTTGGACTATATGTGAATTGAATTCCCCCCCACAACTCTGCCCCTCACAGTTTTTAAGCAAATTTCTTAGCGAAGATTTGAACAGGTTTTTTAAATCATAATTAATATCAAATTTGATTTGTAACTTATTAAAGATCAGAACAACAATGATTGTGCTTTAAACTTATAGATTTGCATGGAATAACTAAATATGATTTAAACTTGAATAGTTGTTTGGAATATTCAAAAAAGATTCTAACGCTTCAAATCAAATATCAATAACTTGGGACGTTTTCAGTGCCACAGTCGAACTTCCCTAAAGTGAATTCTCTATTGCTGCACTTGTGCATTTCGCATATGCAAGCTAATTTGCAGTTAATTTTTATATAAATAATAAACATATGTACATATATTGCCACTTAACTAGCTGGAAATTTAACTGCATTTGTTCATTTGATAAAAAATGCATTTGCAAAGCTTTTTTGCATTGCAAATGCTTACGATATGACGATTCCAGTCTAGATTTCCGCAGCTTAGCATTTGGAATACAACTTAGCAGTGCCTTTGCTCATTAACTAGAATAAGCCCATTTATTTACACGTCTCTTTACTTCCGTCTACGTCTCTTTTCTTTTAGCATTCGCACAACCCACCGATGATCGAAGGGGCAACCAGACAATAAGAATAACAAAAACAACGACAACGAGAACAGCAACGAGAATAACAATAGTAGGAACAGATAGAAAGTATTTTGGCGCTTGGCCATGTAAATAGATTTTGCTTTTTGTTGATTTTTATTTTTTCGCACACACACAAACATACAGCCACAGACACACACGGAGCAACTAATACATACATATATTTATGCAGACTATCAGATGCGGCAATATATTATACAACTATTGTTAGTTGCAGGTCATGTGGCGAGAATTGCGACAGCTGCCACATAAAAGACGTTAACAACGACATTCACTGGCTGACGAGGGTAAGCCGATAAAAACAACAAGAACAACAGCGGCAACAACGTCAAGAATTGCCTAGACTTGTTAAACGTTTCGACCTTGGCCGCCCCAAGCAGCAAAACAGGCTAAAATGGGGTGTGCAACCCACTTGGTGGATAATGTAGCCGCCGCTCTGGATTAGTCATAGAAAACGTGCAGTGAAAATGCGAACAACCAGCAGCTGTTCAATTAAGGCCCAAGCGATGTGGCGACAAATTGCACAAAAAAGCCGAGCAACACAATTCCCGCTGGTAAGCAAAACATTTCGGCTAAACGCCATCACTTTCAAATATATATGATTCTTGATCGTTATCACACATTCAATATTTACGAATGTTTCTTTTAATTGCAGTCAGTTTAGATTTCGAATAGGTGCGGCAACTAGGCCATTAATAAAATTTGGTATGCTTTGTTTATCGCGCTCACCTGCGAACACGAGTTCTTAATGGATACTCTCCATTCTTTTCTATTTATTTAATTGTTCTTTGTTTGCCAGCAGTCTTGGCGTGAAGCGAGCAACATACAGACGTCAATATGTTTAAAATTCGTCAACGCAATTGTATGCTAATTGCCACGGTGCTGATATTGGCGCCCTGCATTGTGATATTGATGGTGTTGGGTCCAGAACTATCCACCGAGCAGTCGCTGACGCAACGGCTCGCCGAATGCCACATGCGGCTGCAGTATCTCGAGTCCATGTATCGTGCCCGCCAGGAGGATGTATCGCTGCTCTCCCAGTATCTGGGCCAGCTGCAGTCCAACAATGCCAGCAATCTGACCAATGTCAGTCCACCACCGCTGCCGGTGGCCAATTTGCTGGATGCCCTCAGTCCCGAGGCACGTCAGCTGTTGCGAAATGCATCGCATGTGTCCAAATCGGGTGCCTCCGTTTCGTCGCGTGGCTATGTGCCCGTGCAGAATATCCGGCTGCCAAATGCCTATCATTTTCTGCCGCATCTCCTGGACGATGCTGGCTCCCTGCGTCCCGCCTATCTGCAGAGCAAAGGACGCTCAGATGTGAGCATTGTCCTCGGCGTGCCCACAGTGCGACGCGAGAAGCAATCGTATCTACTCAGCACGCTGCACAATCTGATCGAGAACATGAACGACGAGGAGCAGAACGAGACGCTCATCATTGTCTACATAGGAGAGACGGACTTCGACGCGGTGCAGCTGATAGCCAAACAAATTGAGACGAGCTTCGAGGCGCATCTGGAGAGTGGTCTCATTGACATCATAGCACCAGCGCCCAGCTACTATCCAAACTTTGAGCGATTGCGTATAACGCTGAATGACTCGCTGGAGCGTGTGAAATGGCGCAGTAAACAGAATCTGGATTTTGCCTATCTAATGGCCTACGCCCATTCCAAGGGCACCTTCTATGTGCAGCTGGAGGATGATATATTAACGAAGCGACAGTTTATAACCACCATGAAGAAGTTTGCGCTCGATAAGAGCGCTTTGGCCCGGCCAGATCAGTCGGACTGGTTTGTTTTGGACTTTTGCCAGCTTGGCTTCATTGGCAAAATGTTTAAGAGTGCTGAGTTGCCATATTTGATAACGTACTTTCAAATGTTCTACAATGATAAACCGGTCGACTGGCTGCTAACGTATTTCATAGAGTCGAAGGTCTGTCGCACGGACAAGGATCAGAAGCATTGCAATCTGGCGAAGGTGCGCTATTGGCAGCACTTTCGCAAATCCCTATTCCAGCACATTGGCACCAGCTCCTCGCTCAAGGGCAAGGTGCAGAAGCTGAAGGACAAACAATTTGGCAACAAGGTGCCCGCTTATTATGCGCACACGCACAATCCACCGGCGCTGGTCAAGTCAAATATAGCGCCGTATAAGAACTTTTTGCTGAAGCGCGCCTATCGAGGCGAAACATATTTCTGGGGACTGCTGCCGCAGCCGGGCGATCTGGTGCAGTTCATCTTTGAGCAGCCGACACTGTTGCGCCGCTATCTGTTTCGCAGCGGCAACTCGGAGCATCCGTCGGATCGCTTCTACAATACCACCGTGGAGCTGCTGCCGGCCGACACTCTCAGCGAGAACTCGTCCGTCTGGAGCACGTATAACACCACAACGGATGGCTATCTGGTCGTCGGCGCTTTCGATAATCTGGGCGTTGCGGAGGGTACGCTCGATCCCAAGATTGGTGCTATCAAGGAGCTGCGCCTCCACGTGCACAGCGACAGCGAGAACTGGGCACTGCTCAGCGAGATTGAGCTGCAGGAATCGGGCAGCAATGCGAGCAATTCGGAGGCGAATGCGGCAAAGCCGCGCTTTGCGGCAGTTAGCTGATTGCTGCATCGCCATCGACAGCAGCCGGGTATTTATGGTGGAGATCTAACCAAGAATTGATGTTATCCCATCCTTGTGCATCTATTTGTGTGTGCGTGTGTCGTGTGTCGTCTATGTGTATGTGTATATTTGTGTATATTTTTTTATTGAGCGCTACTTTTAAAGCCCTACCATCTAAATGTATAAATAACTAATCTCCAGGTATAATTATAACATTTAACTGTAACTATTTACGACTGTCAACCAGCAGATATTTCCTACAATTCCCTCAAATAATAATTATCTCGGTTAGTTGAAGGCTAAAGTCAAGCTTACACCTGCCAGCTAACTGGATAAATCGAAAAGATATTTAAATATGCTTTGTATGTTTCAAATGTTTCGAACTTCTGTCACGTGTGAACTGTTGCTATGCTCATGCGATACACGATTATCGATGCTATTCCTGCATTATATATATATATATATATATATGCATTTTATACACAATTGATAACGTTTACGAATAGCTGTGCTGTGCTGTGTAACTGAGCGCTCCAATTGCACTCTCTAAGTGCGATTTATTGTTTCCTTTTTGTTATGTTCTCTGCATTTCGAAGTATTTAGTTTAAGTGTTATTCTCCACAATTGGCAAGTATATTGAACGAGACGCATTCCAATTGTTTTATTGACAACTGTTTTCATATTTCATTATTTAATAATGATAACGCCTGTCCAATCCATTTCATTATAAGTTTATTGTTACGTTCTATTGTTTATTGTTTTCAATTAAAATATTATTATTATTATTATTATTATTTTGCTACAGTTACATATGTATCACAGCTGCTAAAATCAAGCCATAACGATCGACTAAGTATGTAATAAATAATTTTCATAACATTGTAATCGCGACATGACATGCATAACGACCATTTTTAGCAACATTTGCTTTTTACTGTGATTTGTTAATAATTTTTGCATTAACCATGAACAAAACTAAAACAAAAAGACGAATATTACATTAAATACTTGATGTGCGTTTGACATACATTATAAACTGTAACAAAAATTGCTGATTAGTCAACTAAATTTAAAACAAAAAAAACAAATACTTTTTTTACACAACGAGATAAAAATAACATTATAATTATTTCGAAATCGAATTGGAAATGCCAAATTTATTATTATATATAGCATATAAAAGAGAACAGTAAATGTTTACACTGGGTTCCTGTTGAGTAAAATATATTTATATATTGTTAGTTATAGTGGCATATTCGGAATTGGGTTCTTTCAACTTGTATACATTTAAGTTATTTTTGAAACAGTTCTGTAAACATATTCTGAAATCACTTCATGCCAACTGAAACGAACAAAATATTGTAGACTGCTTTGGTATATTGTTATAAAAAAAAGAACAACAACAAAAATATAAATAAAAAACTAACATCACGTTAACTATTTCGCTTGCTTAATTTTAAATACATAATACGCATATACTATATATATATTTTATATATATACATGTCCAATGTACGTACTTCTAAAGCCACAATAATTTTGCACCTTGATGTAATTGCAAAGGATTACTTGTTTAAATTACTCAAATTGGAATTGCAATCGAGCAAGAATTGAATTGAATTTAATGCATAGCTAATTATATATATGTAATATGTATAAAACGCGTTTGCCGCACACAGCCAACTTAGCCAATATGTTTATTGGCGATTTTTGATTTTTGATGTTTTGTTTGTTTTGTCTTTACACAATTCTCTTAAGCCAATCCCAGAAAAGAAAACTAAAAGCAAAGCACGCTGGCAAAACACAATTGAAACAGGTGTGCAATAAAGGTGTTTAAGCTTAATAAATCATACAAAAAACATTGCAACACCGTTTGTTTTCTTCCACTCCCAAAAATCAACTAATGATTGTAACTAATCGAAACGAAAATTGATTCAAGAAACTTCATTTTTGCTTTAAGTCAAACTTACAGATTGGAAACTTGCACTTGGATCTTTTGCCAGACCATTTGAGTTATTAAAAGTGAATATGAAAAACTTAAACGACAGCCTGGAGCCAAAGGCTGTAGACTGAGATATGAGCTGAATATTTCGAATATACTCATAAATACTTGTATTTAAATTGTCAGGATCAAATGCGTAAAAAACCATCTTTACTTGACTATATTTATTATTTCTGATTATACCTAATATTATGTTCGATTAACATTCATGCCTAAAAAATAATTACATTTTTAATGATTTTGTTTTATAAAATAGAAAACAAATTTAACGACGAAGTCGATCGAAAATTAATATTGGCATTATTGCTATCTTGTAAATATTGGTGAAGCAGACTTGGATGCAGTGCAGCTGATATGTGCAGTAATATGTGCAGCTGGAGGATGATATATTAAGGAAGCGACACTTTATTGCCACCATGAAAAAGTTTACACTGATTAAAATGGCTTCAACTATTCCGATTGCGCCAAAGTGACGTCATTTGCCTTGACGGACTAGTTGGCCATTTGTTCGGAAACTTTATAGAATATACTACGTGCAATCTGAAGAAGTACTGGCAAAGATCACAAAAGCTAAAAAAAACTTTAATAAACTCTTCAAATCATTATGAGCGGATTCGAATATATCTTTACCGTTCACTCCGTGGAGTGTCTTCAATTGGCGAACATTAATTTATTTTACAATACAGTTATCAGGCGACTTTAAGTCTTCTGGAATTGCTCATTTTTGCGATTAACCGTTGCCAGCATAATTTTAGAAGCTCTGATTTTATAATGGTAGCAATCCCGCATTAAAAGTGTGAAGTGACTGTTCACCAAATAGTGATTAATTATATATAAAGTAAGAAATTATCGCAAAAAACAACAATGAGGGTTGTATATAAAGAGGCGATTGGGCTGCTTAAGATTATTCTGAATTCAGCATGAAAGCAGTTACGTTGGTGTTGGCCCTGGTTGTGATCGAGCTGTGCTTAGCCTACGAGGGCTTACTCGAAGCGGAGTGGAATACCTTTAAGGTTAATCACGACAAGAGCTATGGCAGTGCAAGCGAAGAGCAGCTTCGCAAGCAAATCTTCAAGGACAACAAGGAGACAATAGACAGGCACAACGAACGCTACGACGCAGGAGAGGAGACATTTGAAATGGGAGTCAATCAATTCACCGATCTTCTACCAGTGGAATTTGAAAGACTTATCCATGGAAACTTGAATATGACTAATAGCGTAATGGAAGATAATTTGATTTATGATCCACCTGCAGATGTTGGGCTTCCGACTGAGGTCGATTGGCGAAAAAGAGGAGCTGTCACCAAAGTGAAGAATCCAATATAAATGCGGATCCTGTTGGGCCTTTGCAGCCGTTGGCACACTGGAGGGACAATACTTCCTCAAAACAGGAAGGCTAGTTGAGCTATCCGCACAAAATTTGATGGACTGTTCGTTTGGTTACCCATATAATAATTTTGGATGTAATGGTGGGAATGGCAAAGGGCTCTACAGTATGTTAAGGACAATCATGGCATCGATACAGAAGGATCGTATCCCTACGAAGCACGCAATGGCAAGTGTCGATTTCAAAGGCGTTATATTGGCGCCACAGTCCGTGCAGTTGTGCAAGTACAACCGCGCAGCGAAAACGCTCTGGCATCGGCTGTTGCCAGAATAGGACCTGTTGCAGTTGCAGTAGATGCAACTCATTTCCAATTCTACAAACGGGGAGTGTTGCGTGTGTCCTGTTCTGAAAGAGCCGGTCATGGAGTCCTTGTTGTTGGCTACGGCCGCGATGAAAGAGACGGCGATTACTGGTTGGTCAAGAACTCCTGGGGAACGCAATTTGGCGAAGATGGCTACATTCGCATGGCTCGCAACTATGGCAATATGTGCCACATTGCCAGTGATGCCATATATCCGCTGGTTTGAGTTTTTTCCTTATAATAGATTTCTTAATAGCTTTCAAAACTTAGAAAGCCCCCATGACAGATCCGCGACACATGTATAGGAACATTATCCTGGAATAAGGGATACTGTTCTGTTCACCACCACAGTTTAGAGTGGGGAAAAATCCGCCAGACTTTTGGTTTTTTAGCTTTTTTTGTGGTTCTTTTTTAATTCTAAGACATTATCAATTGTCAATTACGAATTTTTTGTATGCAACTAATCTGTCTCTAGCTGTAAATAAATAAATAAATAATTAAATAAATATATATATGTAATTATCCCATTCTAACAACATGTCGAGTTTTTATTTATATTTTTTTGCATTCGTTTTATTGTTTTTCTTATCGTTGACAGATTTTA
>JAWNLC010000811.1:0-12442 GCA_035041535.1 Drosophila cognata | reverse complement strand
CTTTTTATAGCCGGTTCGCCTATTTAAATACATATTTTGATGATGTTGATATTTTGGGAATACTTTTAGATAAGTTCGACAACCATATTTCGGGGGGAGAGAGTCTCTGATAGGCCCTGAACCGTATTGTGGCATAGGAAGACACACAATACGGCTGCAAATCAGGGATGAAGAAAGACAGATGCGAGAACGATGCTGGGCAGGGGCACCAGGACTCCGACAACCCAGAAGTCTTTTAGCTGGCTATAATCAACATCGATTTAAGTAAGTAATATCCTTGGGAAAGATCAGGCTCAGGATACTCACCGGTCTATTGACAGGACACTGTAGACTGAGAAGTCAGCTAACCAAATTAGGTATGGTCAAAAGTATTTGATGATCCCTACATTACTAAAACTCTTTATATCTCACTTGTGCGTCCCATTCCGGAATATGGATCTTTTATATGGTCACCAATTACAAGTTTAATCAGGATCTTAATTGGAATACTAATATTATCTTACCTTCTTACCGTAGTAGATCTTCCATCTCTTTCTGATCGTAGAACAATGCTTGGTGTTATTTTTTTACAAAAGCTTATAAACGGTGAGATTGATTCTTCGGAGTTATCAACCAACTTAATTTTACAGTTCCGATCAGAAATACAAGGAATTTTCTGCCTCTTTCTCTTCAACCTTGTAGTTCAAGTTACGCTATTCATAACCCATTTTGACGCTGGTGTGCAAATTATAATATGCTTTTCCCGTTAATAAGTTGTGCTTCCTCTATTTAGTTTTCATATCTTATCTATCTATCAATTCGCGAACTTCGTAATCGCGCGTTATGCGGCGCACCCCTCGGTCGGTTGGGTGGGAGTTGGGATGCAGTTTTGCATAAAGAACCATAACAAAATTCCAAGAAGCCTATATCTTCCACAATTTAATAGCTAATGCTACCAAATTTGAAAGGATGATATGGATGTTGGGCACTTTCCACTTTAGTTGATTGACTTCATTCAGTTTTTAACAATGTTTCTCGCCATGCCCATATCCTTTGGAATGCAGAATTGCTGTCTTTATATGGGAATTGTTGGCAGCAAAGAACTTTGATTAATAATGAATTGTTCATTTGCAGGCTGCGTGGCACTATGTTAAGTTCTCTCTCTCTCTCTCTCTCTATTCGCTGATCTGACGGCTGCTGCAGCTACTTAGTTGTTCAACATAATTCTATATAATCGATTATGCTTAGTAGCTACTCTTGTGGTCGAGAAGGTTTGACATTCGCCTTCGAACCTTCATAACTCTAGGTTATTGAACGTTTCGTTACTCTTGTTGTCGAGAAGGATTACCATTTGGCTTCAAACCTTCATATATATTTTTTTATTTATTTATTTATTTATTGTCAACTAGGATCAGTCGACACAAAAATTACAAAAACTTAAGAAATTTAATGTAATTAAAAATAACATTAAAATTATGAATAAATTTAAAAATAAGAATAATTTGAATGAATTTAAAATAATTTAAATGAATGAATGAATTTAAATGAATTCTGGGGGTATTTAAATGCAAAATGGTGCAACATTTGATGAATTGACCAAAGATAATTAATAAGAATTAGTTATCCACCACCTGTGCATGCGAAAAGGTTATTGAATTGAGTTTTTAATTATGGAAATGAAGGATTCTGAATTGATTACATGGTATAATTTGTTACAATCATTACAGAGTACTCGGAACGGTTCATGCAAGGAATAATTAGTAGTACAGCGATTAAGGGAAAGTGGGAAGAAATAAGGAGAAAGTCTAAAAGAAACATTTCGCTTTTAAGTAATTTAACTACAAACATAACTCCTAGCATAACACGACGGTTAATTAGGGAGGGAAGGTTAATAAGAAGCAGCCTATTGGTGTATGGAGGAAGTACACCCCAGTCAAACCGACGAACAGCGAAAAGTAAGAAGCTCTACTGTACAGATTCCAAACTACTTTGATGAATATGATATTGTGGAGACAACACACAAGATCCATATTCCAGAATTGGACGTACAAGGGAAGTGAAAAGTATCTTGGTCGTATAAGGGTCATCAAATTCCTTAGACCAACGCTTTATAAAACCAAGAACTTGAAAACTTTGTTGTCAGTAAATTTAATATGGGTATCAAGTTGCATCCCATCGAACGTGTAACTAACGACATGAGGAGTAATATTATAAAATGAGAGCAGTTCAAATTGAGCAAATTCATATCACACCACGATAAAAAGGAAAATAAGTCCGCCTGCAATAAGCAAATTGAGGTCATATCATTATACGTCAGGCACAACTTGACGTCATTAGCATAAATTTGTACGTTAGAATACAATATTACAGAAGGAATTTCATTAATAAATAGGTTTGCATAAAACACTGATATATTTCAATTATATCGGTACAGACGCGATTACATAGGGAAAATAGCAACAAGGTTGTCAGATAGCTTTGACCACTTATTGTTTGTTTATCTACTATTTCAAGTCCTAAATATATACTAATATATATACACGATGATTACTTGGAGAGTAAATATGCGGTATACATTGATATTTACATACATATAAAGTCCCTAAGGGTACATTTGATCGACCGTCGCAGCTAAGCTAAGGCTGAGTATTAGCCCTGCAAAACAAACGGTTCATTACAATACATACATACATATATGGCAAGATTAGTTCGCTGGTGCTTTTTTTCTCAATATATACAGGCTGTAACAGTAATAGGCATATTCTATCGCTGTCAGCGCGCCTGATGACTTTGATGATCCTTTAAAAGATTCCAAAAATACTACGAACATGTGTGTTTATTGAGTGCAAGCTACGAAAGGTAACATAAACCAATAAGTAATTTATATACAAAAAGAATCTACTGTAAGTGCAATTTAATTTAAACATTACTGTGTAGTGGTCGATATTAAGTCCACTTAAGTGTAGGCGGTGAAGACACGGACGATCCGTGGCGATAAGTATAAATACAGATGTTAACATAAATATATATTTGGTTGTACAAATATACAATTATATGTTTATATAATAATACAATGCTTATCTTAGTTATGTTAAGCTGATATAGTTATCAGCTAATGTCATATCATAATTAACATAGGATCCAAATCAATTATAAATGCACTGAAAATAAAAGTGAAGTTTATCAAAAAGATATTGAATTTTCAATATATTTTATTTGTATATTTATATATTTAAATATTTATATATTTATATATTTATATATTTATATATTTATATATTTATATATTTATATATTTATATATTTATATATTTATATATTTATATATTTATATATTTATATATTTATATATTTATATATTTATATATTTATATATTTATATATTTATATATTTATATATTTATATATTTATATATTTTTATATTTATATATTTATATATTTATATATTTATATATTTATATATTTATATATTTATATATTTATATATTTATATATTTATATATTTATATATTTATATATTTATATATTTATATATTTATATATTTATATATTTATATATTTATATATTTATATATTTATATATTTATATATTTATATATTTATATATTTATATATTTATATATTTATATATTTATATATTTATATATTTATATATTTATATATTTATATATTTATATATTTATATATTTATATATTTATATATTTATATATTTATATATTTATATATTTATATATTTATATATTTATATATTTATATATTTATATATTTATATATTTATATATTTATATATTTATATATTTATATATTTATATATTTATATATTTATATATTTATATATTTATATATTTATATATTTATATATTTATATATTTATATATTTATATATTTATATATTTATATATTTATATATTTATATATTTATATATTTATATATTTATATATTTATATATTTATATATTTATATATTTATATATTTATATATTTATATATTTATATATTTATATATTTATATATTTATATATTTATATATTTATATATTTATATATTTATATATTTATATATTTATATATTTATATATTTATATATTTATATATTTATATATTTATATATTTATATATTTATATATTTATATATTTATATATTTATATATTTATATATTTATATATTTATATATTTATATATTTATATATTTATATATTTATATATTTATATATTTATATATTTATATATTTATATATTTATATATTTATATATTTATATATTTATATATTTATATATTTATATATTTATATATTTATATATTTATATATTTATATATTTATATATTTATATATTTATATATTTATATATTTATATATTTATATATTTATATATTTATATATTTATATATTTATATATTTATATATTTATATATTTATATATTTATATATTTATATATTTATATATTTATATATTTATATATTTATATATTTATATATTTATATATTTATATATTTATATATTTATATATTTATATATTTATATATTTATATATTTATATATTTATATATTTATATATTTATATATTTATATATTTATATATTTATATATTTATATATTTATATATTTGTATATTTGTATATTTATATATTTATATATTTATATATTTGCATATTTGTATATTTGTATATTTGTATATTTGTATATTTATATATTTATATATTTGGTTTGGCAAATTAAATGTACAAGTACAAAATCGCCATCCATACTCGCACTAACGCCAGACATGGGATGGCGCCAGTAAAAGGACAGTGGAAAATTACCAAAGATCACGCCACCGAGCCGATCGAAGGGCGTCGTAGCACACAACAAGGGTCAGAGAGAACACCATGAGAAGTGGAAACTCTGCCAAAACACGAGCAGAAAAGTGAAACCGAAATCAGGAGTGAAAAACCCAAGACAGTGAACAACGTGGAGAAGCGCGATTGTGTGTGTCAAACAGGAAGACACACAAACAAGGAGCATCGAAGGATCAACGCCACGCCGAAGGGCAACGCAGAACATTGGGGTCCTGAAATCGGGTGAGAGGTGGAATCCTTGCCACGCTTGAGCGTAGTAAGAGGTGAAAACAAGTGAGACTCAACCTGTGTTTAGACAGCGCGTGTATGAGCGGATCCTGGTGGATAACCGGAGTGCCGTACGGTGTCGCTGTCGGGCAGGAAAAATCACAAATTTGCCTAGCTGGTGCGCGAAGCGCTTGGAGCCTACTCTTGCGAACAGGTGCACTCTTCGAAGCTGACCAAGGGCTTCAGTGGACCGCCGTTAACCTCCCATTGTATAAATAAATCAGTGCACTAATATAAATTAAACGAAATAAACCATTGTTAAATATATAGAAAATCAACGTGTTGTCAATTGTCGCATCGGACAAATACAAATTTGTTTCACAGCCGAGCTGTGGATATACCTTATGCCGTAATTCTTAAGTGTAAATACAAACACAAAAAACCTTATGCGGCACTTTCCATAGAGTGCCGCGATCGCAATATTTCTCATGTTCATATATCCTGGCCGCGTGCAATCACCTCATTGTGATATCTGAAGAGTTTCTTCCGCAGCGTATAGGCAAGTAGCACAAGTACGGATACCACTAAAGCAGCATAAGCGGCGATATGATGATGTTGTATTGACCTTAATTGGTCGGGCAGCTCTTGTTTATTGAGCGTGTTCAATTTTTGCTGCAAGTCATCCAGATCCTTATTTTCTTGGACTGTGTTTTCTGATATGTTGAGTTTCGTCAAAGGTCCTTGAATGGTGGTTGTGCTCGATTATGTTGCCAAAATGGGCATAGCCCCTTCCTACGTGACCTACAATGATGTTGAAGGCAGTGATGCTAATTTCTGAGTTGCGTGCAGTGCAACCTGATGACAGTGATAGTAATCCGGTGTCCTTTAGTTGTATAATAGACGGGGTTCCGTTGCATACGGCTTGTAATTCCATTAAATAATGCGTTGCAAAGATCCAATTATTAGGCTGTTGTGTTTTTTACCATACCATTTTGGTTGTTCGATGAGTCACTTGATACAGTGTTGGTGTTTTGTTATTGAAAAGTTGAAACTCACACCGATTGTTTACATTAAACACAGCTTGATGGTCAAAGCATATGTATTCATTTGGTAATGGTTGGCAGCGATGCAGATCATTTGTTGTGAGTCCCATGAATTGATCCCTGTGGTTGTTTACGGATATAATAGCTGTTTTAAGCTCAAATAGTCACCAGCGCGTTGAGTCCCACATCGGAATCGGCACGATATTGAAAAGTTCTAATATTGATGTTGACACTAGTGGTAGTCTTATTCTAAAGATTACATGAGTGTCGGTGACTGTGCCTTCTGCTAAGTCTGCACAGGTGGATAACGTTAGATGATGTCACTGGAGGCATTTGATCTGGCGGCAAGTGATCCCGTATTTCATCCAATTGTCCTTTTAATTGATCGGGAGAAATTAATATTGTGCTTATTGTACGGTGACGAATTCCAGTAAACATGTCCACTATTTCTGATTGCATGCGTTGAAGGCTGGCTGCTAACAGTGTCAATTGAGTTGTTAGCGCCAAGTAAGTCTCCGTGAGATGTGCACTTGCGTAATTTCCTCTATTTTGTCTAATGAAAGCAACTTGCTGTTCAAGTAGTCTTAGTCACTTGTCAGAGGCAGATCTTGTCTTCTTGACAATGTTAATGGTTGAATCAAGTACTGAAGTTTGTTTCTTCAGTAATGTAAGTAAAAATTCTTCGTTTGTTTTTAACTTCTCTATTTCCTTGGTCATTTTTTTAGCGTAATCTGAGTCTAATACTCCGAATAGACTGTTCGCAATATTGCCCAATGCATCAAATGGGGACCGGCGTTGTCGTGTATGTTGCATAAGTGAATTTGTTATTCGTAATTCATCATACACGTGTCGAAAGTGCTGCGTGATTGAATTCGTTTATGCCTGCATTAAAATTTTTCATATCGCACCAGTATGGTTCTAATTCATAGTATATGCGAGAGACCCAGTCGAGTTGTAAATTTAAACTAACTTTATTTTTTAAACTTCTAGCCTATTATATCTAACAAAGTTCACTTATTTTCTATTCTGGTTTATGGGAGCTAACACTATCAAAAATCTGATAGCGCAAAAAATAATTATAGCTAAAATGTTTGTTATTCCTAAATAAGCATGACGTGATAAATTATGAAACTTTATTTCTTTTAACTCAATTCAAAATTTTGAAGCTCATCTGTGTGGTTTGTAGTAACTGTAACTTATCTAGACATTCCTATATATGGTTCTTCAATTTTTAGTTGATTTTTTAAGTAAATACCAAAATGTGGCACTAGAATCTTATACTCAATTCTAGTTGTGCAGCCTGCACAAAGTGTAAGCACTCCCTTTTATTGAAGTGACTATGCCTTTGACATAGCATTAGTATTATCATAACTATCGTAAGTCCGTATTTTGAAATTCTAGATCTTTTCCAAGTCCTACTTACTTCTCTTTCAATTTCCCGGATTCCCTACAGAGAACATATTTTGAAATTCTTGGTCTTGTAATAGAAACTTCTTGAATTTTTATTTTAGCCGCACTTTCTTGTTCAGCCTTTCTTAATGACCAACTGGTTCGGTAGCAGTTTTCATCTTTGACTGAAACTATCTGGACTTAATTTATATTTTGTATATCCTGCTTCCAAATTATATATCTGTTGCTGTGTATATAATTACTCTTCTTCCCATTTTTACCAGAAATCTCTCATCATTTTTTTAATTAATTTCCATTTATCGAGATATCTTATCTTCTTTTCTGTTAGGTCTTTCAATTAAAAAATGTCCTGGAGTCAGTACTTCGAGGTCACCTATATCGTCCGCAGATATATATAGCAGTCTTCAATTCTAAACTTCAATTCAAATAACTGCGAAGTCAGGTCCTACCTGCGGAATAAAATGCTTCTCAATACTCTCCATTTCCAATATCGGAAAAATTTTCATAATCTCGCTAATCGCTTTTCTAAATTCTTCTTTTAATTTCCCAGAAACACCCACAAAGTTGGTGCCACTGTATGATCATATATTAGCATATTTTCCTCTCCTTGCGTAAATCGTCTAAAAGCGGCTAGAAATGCAAATAAATACTGCTATGTACCCTTTGTCTTTTGTACTCAGTTCTTAGAACATCTCTTATAATAAGGACCTGCATAGTATATACCTGAATTTAAAAATGGATTGGAAGTTTCCCATTATTTGTTCGGCATTATTTTGCCGATACCTTGCTCAGGTTACATATTCCTTTAAATATTTTCAAAATTTGCTATGCATAAAGTCTCATTAAATTGAGTCCCACACGCATGGCTTTTTTATGTGCCTTTTATATTATAAGATTCGATAAATGAAATTTATCTAAAATAATTGGATGTTTCACGTCAAATGTTGCACTGGAGATCTGTAATCTCTCTCCTACACCATCTGAATCTAAGAAAGGTGTAAACCCATTATTCTACTTTTGATTTTAATTTGTTTTTTGTGTGTCAAATATTTTATTTCGGTTTTAAACTGCTTGCTGTAGTCGTATTGTAATTATGTTTGGTTCTTAAGTTTCTTCACCGTTAGCTATGAGGGGTATAATTTTTAGTAGATTTTAATATCGAAGAACCTCATTCGACACCATTCTTTCTAGTATTCTCTGAATTAGTCATTATTATGTGTAAGCTTATTTTCTAGTCATATATTTTTTCTTTGGGCCTTTTCCTTATCTTCAGCTTATTATCTTTGGAATGAACATAACTTCATTCTATATGTGATACTCTTCGTCTGTGTTTAGGTGGTTATGTTAAGCCAGGCTTTATCAACTGGTGTCATTTTGGATTAACATAACCTACGATCCACATCCTCTCTCTTATTATATCTATCTATATTATTCTGTTATCAATAACATACATGTTAGCACGTGCACATGAATGTAATTGTAATATAGTAAACACATTTTCAACTCAATAAATATATAAAGCAAAAACCAACAAGTGCCTTTTTACTGGAGAAAGAATGAAGTAAGGAAGATCTGCCAACACATTTTCAAGGTCCTTCGAGCCGGATACAAATTACAACAATTTTCCTCAGCTCGCCCAAGCTCGCATCGTTTACAAGAAACGGCTGGGTGACTTATCCACATTTTCCAGACCCTTTACCCATACTACTTGTCGAATTACAAAGAGCTATGTACAGTGACTGACAGCTGAAAAGGTCCAGAGTCAAAGACAAAAAGTAATTGCCTGCCATAAACTAATTATACATTACCATGTATAACATCATTCAGCGCTTCGTCGACGCAAATTGGATGGAGGGCAAGGGCAGAATGGCACCAAACCCGCTTTTCATCGAAGAGGAGGATCGGAGGATCATCAGGAAAATAAGGACAAATCCCAAGCTATCGACTCCAAAAATGACTCAACAGGTGCAGGATAAAATGGGGAAAAAGTGCTGCGTGGAAACTGTGCGCATGGTTCTGCACAACCATGACTTAAATGCCCGAGTACCACGGAAAAAGTTCTTTATAAGCGCATCAAATAAAGGGACTAGGATGACGGTCGCCAAAACCCACTTGGACAAGGATCTCGAATTCTGGTCAGTCATATTTGAAGATGAGTCCAAATTCAACATTTTTGGCTCGGACGGACGGAACTATGTGGGGCTACAATCCAATACTGAGCTGAATCCCAAACACATATGGCAGGCAATTACTTTTTATCTTTGATTCTGGACCTTTTGAGCTGTCAGTCACTGTATGTGTTTTTGTATGCTTCAGTACAAAGGCTATCCATTTGGAAGCCACTTCCGATCTGACAACCGAAAGGTTTCTCGCCGCCTTTGCACGATTTGTTGCACGACGTGGATGTCCTCGACAAATGTATTCTGATAACGGGAAAACGTTTGTCGGAGCGTCCAAGGCCCTCGATCAAGATTTCCTTGAAGTTACAAAGAAAACCATACTATCCAAGTATACCCAACACAAATTGTCATGGCGCTTCAATCCGCCAAGCGCACCGCACATGGGTGGCTTATGGGAAGCTGGAGTGAAGAGTTTCAAGACACTCTTCCACAAATCCGCAGCGAACTTTAAGTTCACGTTCGAAGAGCTATCAACACTCTTATCCAAGATTGAAGCTTGTCTTAACTCAAGACCGATTTCTCCAATGTCAGAAGATCCAACTGACTTGTTAGCCCTGAGCCCAGGGCATTTCCTAATCGGTGCACCTCTCTTGTCCGTTTGTGAGCCCGAAATTACAGAGAGTGCCACGTCCATTCTAAACCGATGGCAACGCCTGAAGGCTCTTAACCAACAGCTTTGTTTCCGTTGGAAGGAAGAGTACCTAAAGGAACTCCACAAACGCATTAAGTGGCAATATCCATCGCGAAATCTCCAACCTGGCGATATGGTAATTGTCAAGGAAGACAACCTTCCCGTCCACGAATGGCGTCTTGGAAGAATTCTGAGTACCCATTCTGGTGATGACAACAACGTCCGTGTCGTTGACGTCCTTACGACACGAGGGGTCATCAAGAGACCAATTCATAAACTAGTCCTTTTCCTCCACGATCCGAGAGGCGAAGAAAAGAATCTACAGTCTTAGCCTAATTGAAGGAATTCCTTTCATGTTGTTTTTTTGTTAAACGAAATCATAAGCTATTCCTTTCTTCCTTTACAGTTTTCTTTGTTTTCGTTTTACTGAGGAACAGCATGCCGTCCCGTAAACCCGCTACGACGACCAACCGCCCCACCTCAAACTCGTTCAGATGTCGAGTGTGCAGAGGTGTCCACGCGCTGCGGAAGTGCCAGCGTTTTCTTCGTTTTTCCGCTGAGAAGCGGTTGAGAGCAGTGCTCGTCAACCGCTACTGCCCAAACTGCCTTGCCCATCAGCACTCCGAGGGTTCCTGCCGCAGTGATGCGTCGTGCCGTGTGTGTGGCGGACCACACCACACTCTGCTTCATTTGCGAGATGCCGACCAGGTGCCAAGGCGTCGGCATCAAGAGATAGACATCCGTTCGTCAGCCCGTCACTCCTCCTCACCCAACGGATCTCCTCCGCCGACGGACCGCCGCTCACCCAGCGGATCTCCTCCGCCGACGGACCGCCGCTCACCGCCCACGTCTCCAAGGGCTCCAATCGTTACTTCGTTGGCCTCGTTGATGCGGCACACAAGCGTGACTATATTACCAACCGCTATTGTGCTGCTCCACACCGGTGTCAAATCGTTCGAAACCCGAGCGCTCATCGACGCGTGTTGCCCGATGAGTCGCATTAATGCTTCACTGGCAACGGCCCTTGGGCTTTCCGTCACTAGCATTGGGTCCGAACGCGTTTGCACCGTCATGCTCCGATCGAGGTCAACGGAGCTAAATCGGGAAGTCGTGCTTGAGGTCGACCCTCAACTCCACCATCGTACCCCACTCCGAGCCGTCAGCAAGGAGCTTCACAATAAGTTTTCCAATGTTGCCTCCATTGAGTAACCAATCATGCGGTATTCTTTCCCCTTGGGTTTAAACTTGCCCGTATGGCGACCTTTGTCCAGTGCCACTGCAATGGAATCAAAAACTTTTAGATGACCTATCATTGGTTTCTTTCCAGTGCACGCTTCCATTGGAGTCATCCCGACCAGTGATTTTGTGACTGCGCGATTGCGTAAATACACCGCTGTGTTTACTGCCTCTGCCCACAGTGACTGATCAAATCCTGACTGCGCCAATAAGCATCTCGCCATCTCTACAAGCGTACGATTAACTCGATCTGCCACTCCATTTTGCTGCGGAGTGTACGCCACCGTCAATTGCCGTGCAAGTCCATTGGCTTTCAAAAAACCGTCGAAAGTTTTGTTCACATATTCGCGCCCGTTGTCGCTGCGAATACACTTGATCATCTTTCCTGTTTGACGCTCTACCAGATTTTTTTACTCCACGAACTTGCGAAAGACCTCGACCTTGCCTTTCAGGAAATACACAAAAATCCGCCTTGATTTGTCATCAATGAATGTGAGAAAATACTTAGAGCCGCCAAGAGACGAAAGGACCACATACATCAGTGTGCACTATTTCCAGAAGTTCCTGCGCTCGGCTTTCTGTCGATCCTGGAAATGGCTGCATGTGAACCTTGTTCAGCATGCACGTCCTGCACGATACCCGTTGCAACACTTCAATATCATCATATCATAGTTCAGGTGACCATATCTGCTATGCCACAACTCGCCGTCTGGTTTAACAGCAGCATAACATCTGTTACGATGACTTTCAAACGTATACAGATTCCCTACTCGTTTGACCTTGAGTATACATTTGCCGCCTTTAAACACTCGTGCACTCGTTGCATCAAAATTTATAATGCACTTCTTTGCTACGGTTTGTCCCACGGACATGAAATTGCCTGTCAGCTTTTTTTTATTTATTTATTTATTTATTT
>JAWNLC010000803.1:0-17011 GCA_035041535.1 Drosophila cognata | reverse complement strand
GCAGCAGCAGCAAAAAGAGAAGCAAAAGGAGAAAAAGAGGAGGAGCAGAACAAGTGCTGCATAAGGTCGAGTGCTTGGACAAGTATTCGTTTTAGTTACTCAATCACGTACATTTCACATCGAGGTAAACTTCATTGCTGGACACGCTGCCCTGCAGGTTCGTCGCTCGGCAAAAGTATTGGCCGTGTGAAGACTTGGAGATACCCTGTAGCACCAGTGTTTGATTCGCGATGATGATGCCGCGTGACGAATGCAATTGTTTGTCCTGCGCGATAGAGAGTTACAAAATGAGAGAAGAGCAAAAGCAGAAATAGGACATTTTCAGAGTTAGGAATAAACTCCCAACTATATTTGTTAGGCAGAGACAGATAATTTATCTAGGGCCACTTTCAAGCTCTGATTACTTACATTGTGATACCATTCGACGCGTGTAATGGCGGGATTCGCACGCACATCACACTCCAGATAAACATCGGAATTCTTCAGTAAATTGTTTGGGTCGAGCGGTGCGCCCAAATTCAGAATAACAATGGGTGCATCTGCACAGAATACAGAGAGAGAGAGAGAGAGAGAGAAAGAGAGAGAGAGAGAGAGAGAGAGAGAGAAAGAGAGAGAGAGAGAGAGAGAGAAAGAGAGAGCGAGATCATACTAAAACAAGCTGAAATCATATTAAACATTACGGGAGTCCTTCAGATAGAGACCCATATTGCCATTGCCCAGGGTTGTCATGACTGTCGTATCACCTTCGTGCAGCTGCTGGGACGTAATGCCCGAGTTAAGTGCAATGGAGCAGACCACTTGCCTCTCATTGTCCTCTGGCACGGGTATGAGCATTAGCTCCGATATGGTAGTGTTTCCATCCGAGGCAGTCTGTGTTTGCAGAAATCATCCAAAGTTATTTGAGTGGATTAATTAGTCCGTTGCTCTTAACTCACCGACTGTGAGGCTCCCTTCAGTACCTGACCTGTCTTGGACCAGATAATATGGGGAGGAGGACGAGCCCCGATTGCCGTGCAGGTCACATGGGTGCGTGTGCCAGCGACTACGGCATGATTGAGACCCTGCAGCAGCAGACTTAAAGGCGGCACTGTACAAAAATAAATGGGGAATTAAGTAAGTCATTAGTTTGAGAAGTGTGCTGACTGTTTGCCACTGAAACCACAATTTGCTATATTTTGATCGCACATTAAATGTTCATTTCAAATAATACGTTGGCTTAGGAAACAAAAATCATCAGTTCTTTTCTTAACGCAACTACAGCAAGTGTTCTCAACTTGATTACATTTTAATTAAAAATCGAAAACTGAAATGTATATAGCTTCAAGTAAAGATTATGCATTTGTTGCAATTTATTTTCTGTAACTAGCTCTACAAGAGAATAAATAATTTTGGTTCTGATCCCGTTTCGGAATTTCAATTATTAAATATGCAGCTCCGGTTCTCTGCAATACTGCGCACTATTCCCGTACATAAATTATTGACAGCTTCAACAATAACGCTCACTATTCCCGAGCTGTCTAAATACAATGTTTGCTAACCCACAAGCATCAATATTTAGCATGCTTATGCAAGGTTTACTGAATTTACTGTTGTGTTTTGTCTACTTTACAACTAGCATGAAACTGTAAACAAGCTTATCATTATTGCACTGCCTGCACTCGAGGGATCCGTAATGCGATTAGCTTATTCAGCTGGTAAAACAACTTTACTACTTAGTTTGGCTGTCATAAATGCATAAACAACGCGTAACCACAATGACAAAAGCTTTAATTACATTAATTTCCATGCAAAAGGGCGCATTACACCTTCCAACAGACCCCCAACCGTATCTGGCCTTGAACTGTTGACATTTGGCCAATTGCCTGCCCACGTCGAGTCGTAAACATAATTACAAATGCCAACTCAAAACTGACTGCAGCAGCAGCAAAACACTCCGGGTGGGTGGTTGAGGAGTTTATCAGCATCATTTGAATAAAATTTGAAATGCGAAACGGGACATGCATATTAATAGGTGATTGTGCCCCCCTGTTCGCCCGCCCGTTCGAGCCACCAAACACCATAACTTACAGTTCATGTCGAGTATAACTTTTTTGGTCAATGCCGGAACAACATGGCCATTGGTCGCCTGGCAGGTGTACATCTGCGAATGGGAAGAGAAAGAGAGAAGAATATGGTTGATTTATGCATAATACGATAATTGGCCTTCTATTAATAGAACAATATACAAATTACAATATATATACAAAATGCGATAAAATATTGGCGATAATGTTAGAACGTCTGAAGGATGATAAATCAACCTCGAGCTGAAGAGGTGAACATTTAATTTTAATTGCTTGAAATGCTTGTCGAACACGCAAACACTGAGCAAAAGAAGAAAAAAATAAGAAAATAATATACAGAGCAAGCCACGCACCCAAACCACCAACCACCACCCACCACCCACCACCCACTATCCGCCAGCCATTAGCCATCAGCCATCAGCCACAACTGCCAGGCAACTGCTCCACAAAATGTTAATCAATTATGTTACGTTCCACAGGCTTCGCTGAGCTCTGTGCGCTTGTAGCAGTATTAATATCATAAATTCTGTAGCCTGACTTGTTGCCGTTGTTGTTGGTAATGCGATACTTTCTGGCCATATACGTTTCCAATGCGGACATTTTATTGAGGCACGAAAATTGTAACGATGTCTAATAAAAATATTTGCATAACTTGGGGGAAAATTAAAAGCAGGCTCGCCAGCTATAGATAGCCTTCTAGCCCAGCCAGTTGGTGGCCAGTCTGTCAAAGTGTCGTTTTGGGCCAGGAAATTAGGTCATAAATTTTCTTTGGGTTATACAATATGTCTTCAATAGCATCGCCAGGTGGGGTCGCAGTGGGTCATCGCTTGTGTCCCGAATGTGTTTATTGCCAATGTACAATGCGTTTTTTGTTTGTTTGTTGTTGTTATTATATTTCCCGTTTAACGGAATTGCTTTCGATATTGAAATTTGTGTGTTTTCCGCCTTTAAATACCAATCGAGTTGCCTTTTTGTGTTGAGCTGTTAATTACGCTTAAATTGAGTTTGAAATGGATTGGTTGCCAAGCGAACTGCTCGACTTTAAAGCTATCGTATTACTGAATACCCAATGTTTTCCAATTCACATTTATGCACTCGACTACATTCACGTTTGTTGTGTTTCAATTTTAAATTTGGAGTAGTTGTATTTTAAATGGGATTATGCGATTTGATTTATGCTGGTTGTCTTTAAGAAATGCAGTCAGCTGAATAATTTGCGGTGACTTAAAACCAACTGAGTGATTCTTAGGCATCTTCACACTACACTGCAGCAAAAAGCAGCTTATTCATTTCTAAACCATAATTCTATGTGAACAGTAAGATATTTTATTTTCCATATTTGAAGTATCTAGTTCTTATAGTCTCTGAAAATTGTTATCGCTCCTCGAAAATCACTTTAAATGCTCTGAATAACCTAAATAAATAGTAAACATTTTTTTTTTTGAGTTCTAGCTAAGTTGTAGATAATTTGTCCATAAACATTCAAAGCTAATGTTTGATTTTGGCCAGTGTAGTTATATTTATCATATGCCAGAGGCCAGTCTAGAACTTATTCAAGAGCTCTCCTCGTTGTCGACTAATAATTTTGGGCTTTAGCACCGCACAAGGGGGTTTTCAAGTGATTTCTAGACCAGCATATTAATACGGTTTTCGTTCACAATGCTTGGCGCGAACACAAAAGAGCCGTCATTCACAAAGGCCTACAATTTGTACAAGTGGGCCGACAAAAGATAGAGAGAGAGAGAGGGAGAGAGAGAGAAGGAGATGGTGGTGCTGTTGAATAACTGGATTAGCGGCGGTCTAACAATATTGTTCATTACCCAAAAGCAAAGCGAAATCGGCTTAGAATTAACTACCAACAATATATTCCATTCCCCAATGCAGTCGCAGCTGCATTCGGTGCCAACGCGGCTGCATTCAATTCCACAGGCGCTCTGATTTCTATTAGCTATTGTGGGGACTCCCAGCTCGGACTCGGACTCGGACTCGGCTTCAAAGCTGTTGGCCACACCGAGCGTTGTCATTAATGTTGGGTTTTCTGTGGCTAAGCGAAATAAATGGGCAGCGTTTGGCCATTGTGCGGATGGGTTATAGTATTGTATAGAAGCTGCTGGTGCTGGTGCTGGTGCTGGTGCTGCTGCTGGTGCTGCTGTTGCTGGTTCTTTTGTTGTGTTTACTCATAAATAAGGTTTACACAAGAATGTTTTGTGGGTGAATGTCAACGATGGCCACTTACCGTTAGCAGATCCTTTCGCTGTATATTCTTCAGGTGGAGAGCATTGCGCACAGAGCCATCGGGCAGCACCTGAAAGGAGTCATCGACCAGAGCGTGTTCTCGCCACCAGGATACCCGAGGCGGGGGCACACCCCCGCTGGACAGGCAGGTCAAATTGATGCTATCGCCCTCGAGATAGGGCCCGGCCATTTGATCTCGCACCGCCGCCCCATGATGGTCCAGTATGGTCAACTGAGTGGGTGGCACTGCAAATGAAAACGAAAAGCGCAAAAGCGAAAATGGCAAATGAAAGTGATGTAATAAAGCGACAAGAGACTTAAGGTCCTGTGATTTTGCTACGTACCAAGGACTGTCACATTAATGCGCCAATTGCGCGTCGGTGATTTATGGAAATCAACGCGACATTTGTAGAGCCCGGCATCTGTGGTCTGAATGTTCTTGATGCGTAAAGCCGGCGGATTTGTGTCGTAGTAGAAGTGAGCCTTCTTGTTGAAGACATTCTCATCGGCCCAGGGCACCGCCTGATGCAGTGGCCGACCTCTCGCATCGAAGCTGTAAAATGAAGTTGAGTGGTGTAAAATATATTCAATTAGATTATTCACAATTTGCATATTTCAAATGTCACTAAAGGGCTTTCACACCGTAATTGAATTTACTGAGTGCTTTTTTTCTGTTTGCATTTACAATTATTCAACATAAATATTTATATATTTTAAATATTTGCTAACTGAAAATGGCCAGCTGTGGGCTAAAGCCAACCAAAATAAATGGCATTTAGAGCCAAAACTTTCAACAGCCATAACTTTGTCAAATGTGATTTCTCCATAAACTCCACCATTTCATCTTCATTCGTTTGCAAAGTTTGTCTGTCGTACTGTTAGAGTTTAATGCATTTGCCATTCAATCATTTCACAGCCCAAGCACGTCTCAAGTGCGACTAAAATGAATATCTATTAAAGCCATAAGGAGCTTATTGCAGAGGCAGACATTCACTAGGGGATCGCTCCTATAGACATCAATCGATTTCATTTGGTGGCAATTAAGAGAAAGACACAAAAACATAGCTACGTAGAGAAATGTGTGTAGAAAAATCGCTGAATATGCAAACAAAATCCAAAATCTTGCAATCGCCGTAAAAATAGAATGTCTCATTAGCTTTCCCCAGCAAACAGAACGCCAGTCCAATCAGAACCAACATGCAAACAATGGAAAACGAAAAGAAGAAACAAAAAAATAGTTTTTTTTATTGTTATTGGCGAAGGTTTTTTTTTTTGTTGTAGTTCTTTTTTATGACTATGCATTTCTCTATGCATTTTGACAAAATGCCACATTAAATGTCAACGCCCCAAAGTTACAGCAGGCGAGAAACAACAACAAATCGTAAATAATCCAAAGTGCATTTCAGAACTTTCGATTTTTTTCAGTTTTTTAAACATTTTAAATGGTTTCATTTAAATAGTATTTTTGTTCAGTCTCTGTTTCGCTCAGTTTTACATTTCCCTTGCTCTGCTCCCCAGTCGAATTAGTTTGCCTCTTTATGTGTATGTGTGTGTGGCACTTAATTTGATGACACTTGTAAATTTTTAATTTGTTTTATGTTGTTTTCTTTTTCTTTTTTTTTTTGTAATTTTCGCTGCCCTTTTTGTGTAGCGTCGCCCAACCCCTCCTTAAGAGCCACCCATTGTTGTTGTTGTTGTTGTTGTTTGCTGGTATGGTTTTTCCCCTTAATGCGCTGGAGACCAAAATAAATTTCGCTGTTTATGTTAATTCATTGGCTGGGAACAGTGTTTTCATTTTGTACAGTTTGCTTCAATTAATTAATTGATCAATTTAGCGCTGTTTGTTTGGGTGTAGTTTTTTTTTTAAGCCGATTCCATTTTAAATTAGGTTTTTATATTCCACTTTACTTATTTGCCCAGCGCCAGCATTTAAGCACATTTAAATTGGCTAAAGCCCAGGCATTAAATATCTATCTTATCATAAAAAGCAGAAACATTCATTAAAAGATTTTTTTTCTTTTTTTTTTTTTCATTTTTTGTGGTCGCAAAGTAAAAGTTGAAAAGTTTAAATGCACATATGGATTTATCAGTTGAACATGCGCTGCTAATTTAAAGCTGCTACACGGTGGGATTAAAAAAGATTTTCATAAATTTAATTTGTTAATGGGCGAAGTTTTTACACAGCGAAAAAGAAATCAAATCAAATCAAAAGCACATTTCGAAAACCTCAGGTTAGCTTCTCACTTCTCATTCATGAAAAACACATTTCTGATTTGGTATTTGATGAAGATTCTTTATTTCGGATTTCTAGAATGAGTTTACTTTGCTTTTATGTGGTTAAGCTGCAGTTATTTTTAGCTTTGTAGATTATCAGTAAAGGTATTGTAATTAAATATATAAATTGAATAATTTGCGGCTTTAATATTTTGGAGTTCATGCGCTGACCTGTTCAGCGTCTCTTAACCTCTGCTCAAGTGGCATTATTTATGATTGCCTGATATGAAAGCGTTCCCCCCAGATTATCGCACATCTTGAATATATCAAAAAGCTTATGCATGCATATCAGCTCCCTCTCTTTCGGCCCCCATATGTCGCTGTTGATTTATCACAAGGAAAAAAATTCAAATGCAGCCAGACTCCTAAAATAAATCCAAAAGTGACTGCATTGTGTGGCAGAAAGGAGTACGAGAGTAAGTGCCACGTGATGGATGGTTATTTCTTAATGGATTTACAGATAATTAAATTAGGTTCAACAGTCAAAAAAAAAAAAGACGAAGAAAATTGTGAACTGAATTCCTAAATCAACCACAAAATGGGGCCAGAGGCTACTTATAAGTTGATTTGGCCTCCATGCTCGATATCTACAAGTACATAAATATTTTAATATATATATATATATGCACCCTGGGCAGTTAAAGGTCATTGATTGTGTGGGTGAGAGGATGGGAGGGGCTGGCAGTTGTACCTGGCAGCAATTGGGCAACAAAGTTTTTTCATGTAATTAATCTTGTCGACCTTCTCTGGCATATGGAAATTTCACTCGCTTTCCAGAACAACAGCAACGCTGTGAAAACAACGAAAATTTATGAAGTGTAGAAAAAAACAAATTAAAATTGATGGAAAACAATAAAAATACAAAATGCGGGCACAAGCACGGCCATGGGTGAGAAAATAAAACAAAAAAAAAACGAAAACGCTTTATTTGGTAGCACTTCAGATCGGTTGTAGAACGATAGAGCGAGAAGGAAAGGTGTGACGAGGGGCGTAAAGTTTATGGTGGGATTGGGGTGTAATGGATATGGGGGGGTGGGGAGGCGGTCATAAAATGCGGTACTCGGAAACTGTAATTGCAGTCACCGCAGCGAGTTTTTACTGTAAAATCAATCGAACCACATGAATGCACATTTAACTTTGACACTTTGACTGCGCCCATAATCGATTCGGGCCGCCAAAGTGTGCAGTAGGCGTGGGTGTTGCTGTGTGTGTGTGTGTTCGCCAAGGTTGCCAGAGTATGTAAAATCAATTTCTGGTGTTGTGAGCAACGGCAGAACATCTTCTGTACCCTTTTAAAGGCTCAAAGCATTCTTTTGTGACTGGCTGGTGCGCCTATACTCAACTTGCCATCTAAACATATAGTATACATATATATGCATATTTATTTATATATATATGCATATTTATTTATATATATATATGCATATTTATATATATGACATTCCACCTGCTAACAATTTGGCATATTTCTGATTGCTACGCTTGTTAAAAACCGTTTCGAGCTTGAAGCTGTTCACCTGTCACAGCCCAACAAAACAAGAACAACAACAACAACAAATAATATCGGGCCAACAGATGCACGTACTGTGTGTATATAGGGTGGGAGTGGGGGTGGGGGTGGGGGTGGGGAGGGGCCCTATGTGAGTAAGTAATGCTTATATCGTCAAATTCAACATAAATGCCTAACGCTAATAGAATTTATAATGAGAGCGCACCTCAAGTCGCGTGTGTCGACATCTCTTCAGCTTTTCATAATTGGCCCAGAGCACAGGAAACCAAACCAAACCAAAAAAGAAAAAAAATTGTTAAATTTCTGTCAAATAAGTCGTTGTTGCTTGTTGGCAATGCCACCGTTGTCTTCGTCTTCCTATGCCATTGGATCAAAATCCAAAAATATATATATTTTGCCAATTTTTCAGTTAACTTTGTACGGGGGTGTTACTTTAATGGCATCTTACTTGGCAGATTAGAACGCCTCTTAATAAAATTATTGCTAAGAGGATTTCATGGACTTTTAAGTACTGCCGAAGATGGTGAATATATATAAGAGAATCTTGAGAATTTCGCTTAAGTAAAGGTGCATTTTTTTTTAAGTCCCGCAAAACGAGCTGCGTAAGATTAACAAGTGGAAGTGCTGAAGTTGAGACAGCTCTACTAGTAAATACCCTGTACACATAGTAAATATATACTAGGCTGGCTGATTTTATGTTCTTCAATGCGAATTTGAATTCTGATTAGCAAAATCTCAATTAATTTTATTATATGTTTACAGTTGATTAACAATAAATCTGGGTACATTCATTTGTCAGCTGGAAAGCTGGAAATTCTTACAATTGTTTCGATTTAAACCGATAAATAAAGTAAGTATGGTTATCTTATAGTCTCTGACAGACTATGCAGACAGAAGGACGGACACAAATACTCTCTGTTTTTGACGCTGAAGATGTTTCCTTCTGCTTATTACATACCCTTGCTCAACTTCATTAATTTTAATTGGATCAGGGCATACAAATCACATACTTAAATGTTATTATAGCTATAATTTTTAATTTAGGTACTTACCTATAGATGGGTTTCACATTTCCCTCACGATACCAAATAACGATTTGAACCTTATCGGCGATCATTGTGCCGGGCATCAGATCACAAGGCAGCGCCACCTCTGAACCCACAGCTGTCAGCACCTCCGATAGAGGACCTGCAAAGAGAGGTAATTAATATTGGGACTGACTTTGTCTCTCAATTACAAATGTCTCACGAAATTCAATACAATTGACATATGAAATTATAATAAAATGTTACAGCTGTAATTTGTATGAATATTCGGCTCGTTTCCGGGGGTACAACTTAATTGAAATATATGTGACCTTTGACATTGTGCGTAAGGCTTCTTTGTGTCGAATTGTGTGTTGCTGTTGTGTATTGTTGTCGTTCTGTGTTGTTGCTATGTTGTTTGGTATGTTGCCTAAGCACGCTTTTGAATACTGTGCTATATTGCTATAACCATAAATTGACTGACAGCTTGATTTCCTTTGACGATAAGAGTGGCGCAGAAAGGGGTAAACAAAGCGCGGACTGACTGCAATTAACACGCAGAGAAAAACTGGGGTATTAACGTCGTATTCTAATCCTGACTCTTTTCAGAATATCTCACTCCAAGGAGCAGTCTGTTGATTAAAGAAATATGTGGACTTGTTTTAAGAGGGCAAATGGCCATCATGCTCAGCTTAATACAACACAGTTTTCAACTCAAGCTGTATTACATTCTTTTGTCACTTTGGCTGAATTGTGTCGGTTTTTCTCAGTGCAGATATAGAGTCGACATCGCTGTAATTTTCTTTGTCATCATCACCAACGACATCATCATCAATGCATCTACGACGACTGCTACGTGTGGCAGTGTCAATGCACAGCGCGAGTGTGGCGCCTCAACTCAAAACTCAGTCGTCTCGCGACGTGGTGTCGACGTCGATGGCTTCTTCTTCTTCGTCGTCTTCGTCTTCGTCTTCATCTTCTTCTTCTTCGTCATCTGCCCCACCCTCTTCGTTGGCGTCGCGCTGTGCGTGTCGTCCCGCTGTGGAGCTGAATGAGCCCGACTGGCGGGCGGGCAATTAGTTGTTGCCCTCAGTGTGACTCTCTGGCTGGGAACTGGGAACTTGGAACTTGGAACTGGGTGTAGCTCTCAACCGATTTTGGACAATTGAAGCAATATTGTTGATTGTTGCTGCTTCTTTAATTTCTAATGTTGATTGGGTATTATCAAAGCATTTGTAATTATACAAATTATATTTGTATATTACCAGCAATGGCAATGGGCGTGTATTGTACGTGCCCATATGTGACATGAACTTTCCTACCACCCCACCTCCCCCTCTCCCTCCCACACACACACACACACAAACCCTCTCCTCTGTTGCTTATCATAGATTTATGTCAACAGTTTTTCGGTTTTCGGGTTTTTGTTTGCATTGCTTTTGAGCTTTTCAAAATATTAGTCAACATTTATATCTATTGAGTAGATTATGAAAATACAACATTTCTTTCCGGCTTTTTTCGTTCGCAGCAATTCAATTAAATTAATGCATTTTATTCCCCACAATTGGTGTTAAATTCGATATATATACGTATGAACTATAAACCCTCCAACTAACCCAAGCCACCGATCAACAAACTACTAGTCAGCTAACAAAGTTATTGCCATGCCCCGATTCATTGTTGTAATATGCGCTAAACGCAACAAGCTTTGCATATGAAATTAATTCGCCCTGGGAATGAAGTTACAATGGGAGGAGATGGAGGTGGAGGTGGAGGCAAGACTATTATTAGCTAATGAATATTCGTGCCTGGAATGGAATGTTGTGGCATGAATTGTTGTGGCTACCACTGCCCATAATATAATGAATTTTAGCCAGCAATGTTTATTGAAAATTTGCACAGGAAAAAAAACTTGGATTTTAAAGTGAATCAATAAAATTGTTTTGCATTTGAATTGAGTTGATTGGTTTCTAATGGTTTTTGATTTAAATGTATTAGTGTTAAAACCATTTTAAAAATGCCAAATACCGCAAAATATTAAGCGAAATTCTTCAACTAGAACTCCAATCAGGCTAAAAGGGAAAAACCCATTTTAGTAATTCCAATTGGATATGAACTTTGTGATGTAAGCAGCGCGCCATACTATATATCAGTTTGATTGTGTACGGAAACATCTTCCTGGTCTTACCATCTGTTTCACATTCATTCAAAGCCCCGCTAACAAATGGGTGCAAACATTACTAGAACATGAGAAATGGGCATGGCCATTAGTTATAGCCGATAGACGAAACGAACAAGATGTGTCAAATCAGTGTAACAAATCGAAGGCCTCTCCGCTCCTCTCCTCCACCCGCTAGAATTTCTATTACCACTTATCCAATGAATGGCGCCAAAAAAAAAAGGAGGGAAAAAAAATATGACCGCAATTTTTGGGTATTGAACGAATGATTTAATTCATGGAGGGCAAATGCAATTTGTTTTGGATTCACTGACGGGAAATGAGGTCAACAGATCAAAGCGATAAAAAATGGTGATGCAGCCAAAATGCGTTACGGATGAAGACGGCAATGCTTTAGTCTGTCATCTGTTCAATTGTTAATTGCAATTTGGGGTTAACAAATGTTCACACACACAAATTGAGAATGAAATCGAAATCGAAATCGAAATGGAATGGAAATTGAATGCTCATTCAAATGATGCCGTTGCGAGCGTTTTGCAACTTGTCATCTGTTCATCTTTTCATCCGTGGGGAGGTCGTGCGATCAATTTGAAGCGGAAATTGGACGACAACCCATTCAACATATTCCAACGTACCCCAATCCCAACTCCCCACAACGGGTAGATTTATTGTCACACGCGTCGAATTGGACGCATTGATGATTGAATGAATGTCAGCGGAGAGTGCATTTCAATGTTGTATCGCCTCGTAATGGGCTCTTAACTCTACTGATCCCCTTTGATCTGCTCGGCCCTCTTTTCTTTTCTATATTTTTCTTCTTTTTTTTTATTAGCCAACAATATTTTGACAAATTTTGTGAGTCCACCCCATCCCAACACTGTCGCTCAGTCTTTTGCTGACGGACACTTGGCTGCTAATGGCGCATGCAACAAATTTCTCCGCATGATGTAGTCTATAATTAAGCGAGCGACATGTTGTTGCCCCAGCAGAAGAAAAGATGTTTTCTTCCCGATGTTCGTCGCCTCATAATTGTGCCACTTAATGTGGGCGTCAACATGTTGCGACCGACTTGTTCTCGATTCAGTATAACATGCACAATTCTGTATGCAATATGAGGAGTTGGGGGTGTTAGGAGCTATAACACTTTGATAACGCATTTAGGGGGTGCCACAAACTCTAAATTTATTAACTCTGAGCAGGAATTGCATCAAATGCATGAAATTGAGTGAGAGAACCTAACGAATATTCATCGAAATAGTGTTTTTGAGAGAAAGATGGGAAATGGTTGCCTCATTATTTTTAGCCAACTCAACTTGCAACTTGAGTTGCAACCCCATTGCTCCATATACATATATATATATACCCTTTTTATTTGATCTTTGCAACCATTTGTTCAGCTCATTTACAGAACGCTTGTACAAACAATCAATGGCTAAGTGCAGGGCAATTATTCAGTCAATCAGTCATTCAGTGACTGCTTTTCTCTGTCACCCCTTCCCCGCTCCTGATTTTGGCATGGTAAAAAAAACGAGTATTTATTTATTTATTTTGGCCTGCAGCTGGAAATGGAAATGAAAATATTTTGACAATCGGCTGCATGTGGCGAGTTATGCTTTAGTTCCATGTTAGTGCAGCAACGAGGTAATTATTTAGATCATTTGTTTGCTTTACGCCCCGAGGGGGCCTCTCACTCCAAATGCGAGGAGTGTTGGGCAAATGGGGAAATGGGGAAATGTGAAAGTAGAGGAGCCTCGGGAGAGCTTTTCGTCGCATTCATAAATAAGCAATAACAACAACTTGGCGCCTCTCGTTAAACAAACAACTATGCTCCAAACAGATCAGCAAATAAATCAAATCGAATGTTTATGCTTTTATTTCTGCTTTTTAGCTTTTTAGGGAAAGGAAATTGATATGTGTGTGCAACACAACAATATATGCATACGGAACTGGAAGACATCTTATTATGGAAATGTTTAAAGCTGAAAGCTTGAGTGCAAATTGAGAGCATCTGTACATAAAGAGAGTATTTTATGTGCTAAATAAAATATTAAGTATATCCTAAAAGGAAGAAGTGTGTTGGATAAAGTAGAATAAGCTTGAGATACGAGAACAAATATTCCACATTTTCCCTAGCTCTTATAGTCTCTGAGATCCGCGTGTTCATACGACGATCAACTGGGCTGTTGATCCTGATTAAGATTATATATACACTAACCAGATAAGCTTCTTTCTGTCTGCTATGTGCATTTGCACAAACCACTATTCCAATTTCACCCATTTTTAAATACATTTGATAATCCTCTTTTAATTAAAAATAAACATCTTGAATTATTAATATTTTTTTACGCAATTTTAAATTAAATTATTGAGCAGATATGACAGAGATAAGAGCGATTATCGGCTTAAATGACTTTGATGGCTTTAATGGTCCGATTAATGTTATAAAAGGAAAACAGATGTTTGCAGCTTTATTTGGCGTTAATCCATACCATCTGATATTTTGGATATGCTCTCCAAATTTGGCATTGATTCGCCATTGTGGCACTTGCAACGCTTAGATGGCTTTATATGTTGGCCTCTGTGTTCATCATGAAGTCAGCGCGGTTTATTGTCACAAGAAGATAAAGTTCATTCCTCAATATACTTAAAAGTAATTCCTGATTTAAAAATCAATAGATAATATGGCATAAATAAGAAATGTTGCGCTTTCAAATAAAATTCACTTATTTATTTCCCCCAAGGCTTGATATTGTCTTTGTGCCACACATGTCAACAGCACCTTAACGGCGACAAATTGGCAATGACTCAACTGAAAGCCCCTCATCTGTGGATCCCCTACCGACTTAAGGAGGCGCCACTTGACAGTGGCAATAACGCAACAACAACAGCAGAAACAGAAGGACAGCCAACGACTCTCTTCCTCACTCTCTCTCTCTCTCTCTCTGTCTGTCTCTGTTTCTCTCTCTCCCTCTCTCTGGCTTTCTGCACGTGACCAATGACAATTTGCGCTTCAAGTTGTTGGCCATTTATGACCCGGCTCGGATCCGTTCTCGACTTTTGTTGCTGTCATTTTATTTTTGTATTTTATTTTTCTGCTGTCGTTTATTTGACTTTGGGCCAAATTCCCTGGCCAACCTACCCGCTTCCTGGCGCTCCCGCTGCTCCTGTTAAGAAGTTTACTCGTTGTCGTCGATTTAAGCTTTAATATTTCCTGCAGGCACATTTGTCGACTTTTTAGGGCCTACCCCACCAACAACAACAGCAAGAACATCAAAGCGTGTTTGGCGGAAGTTCCAATTGCTTTGGCCCCTTCCCTGTGCCCCCCTCAAAACACAATTGCGATTGCTTATGGCCAAATGACGTTCCAGTGACAATCTCACCTAAATTAACTCCAAAATTAGCCAAGTGCTTCAAGAGATTTTCTGGGGCTTTCAACAAAGTGCCCTTTGTTCGCCTTATGCCGGCCAGAGGAAGTTATAAAATAAGCAAAATATTGTATATATGTACATAAATACGTGTGTGTATGTGTGTGTGTGTGTGTGCGGGAGACCTTTTAGCAATTTTATTGGATTTTCATTGGATTGAGTTTGAGCATTTTATTATGCATACGAGTTGTTGTGCGTAGTGTGTGGCTTTTTATCAAAGCCAAAGGTTCGACTAATAATGTTGTTAAAAGGCATTTCAATTGAAAATTTAAAAAAGGGCAATTAAATTCTATGAAGGGGTAAGTCTGGTGTGGTTAGAGCCCAATTGGATTAACTGCATTTTGAAAAGTGTATATATTTAATAGACATCATATTTTACAAGTGGTGTATCATGCCTGGGACTCATTAATCATACAAATGTTTACTTGTTTATGCACTGAGAAAATTTTGTTGTTTTTGATCAAAGATAAAATATCAAAAATGTACTTCTATGGAATTTATTATATTAAATCTATTCAAATTATTATCAGGGAGAATTTCTATTCTGTTCCCTGTAGTTGATCTTTTGGTTTTCTTTTTTCTTGTTTTTTTTTTTTTTTTTGAGTGTAAAAGCTTGTGTAATAATTCTGTATACATTTTATTTATAACAAGCTGCTCGTTGCGTTAATCTATGTTCAAAAATCTTTGTGCGCGCACAGCAAAACTAATTTTATGATGGATTACCTGCGTGTCCAGCAACCCTCCACCCCTCCACCCGCACCCCTTTCCGTGTAGCCACACAGCGCAGGTGAATATCAATTGTAAAAATAATGTTGATAACGCATGTTTGCCAGTTGGTCGCCAGACGAGGTTCCACTGTGCTGCACTTATCGCGTCCGCTACGCTGTCCATCAAATGCAGCAACGCATGAGGCTCGCCACGCTTATCACACACACACACACACACACACACACACACACACACACACACATTTACACACGCACACTCACTTTGAGTGCGAGCAGTTCGAGTTGCAGCTCCTTTTGCGCTAATAGAAACCTCAAAGTGCATTTTCCATTGTTGACATTTGTAAAATGCAAACAGAACACGCAAAGGCGATAGATGCGGACGGATACGGACGGATACGGACGCGGATATTGTGAATAAAACCGGGTTAGATACATCACTCAAAGTGATTAGATCACAGAGAGAGCACAGACGAATGGAATGGAATAGATAGAGTAGAATAGATAGATAGATAAGTAAGTCAAGCCGCTTTTCGGGGCGGGCTCCATAGAAGTTCAGCGATTTCCTTCTCCCCCTCTCCCTCTAACATATGTGGGAGCTGCAATTAGTTTGATTTTATTGCCCAAAATGGGCAGGGTTAGGACAAAACGACTTGTTTTCCTATTTAGAACCCATTTGCCCGTTCCCATTTTTGTTCTTTCTGTGCGATATTTACACTAGAAATCGTGACGTTTTCATTATGAACGGGATTTACACGTGTTTATGGCCGTGCCCATAAATGGGTTCGGAACACACTTCTCACAGTGGGGGTCGCAGTTGTTGCTTTGTCGTCGAGTTGAGTTGATTTGAGTTGAGTTGAGTTGAGTTTAATTCACTTTACTGCAGTTCGGGGTAAGTTGGTAAGTAAGTCGCAAATTTACGTTATTCTAGTTGCAAAGCTTCAGGTTGTACAAAGGACTGGCTCCAGACAGTCCATTAAGATCTGTTTGGAACTCGAAGTCTTGGCCTGTTTCTGTCTGTGCTCTCTGCGATGTCTGTGTGGGCTGGCATTGTTGTTAAATGGAAGATTGCTTTGAAGTGTATGTATATGACACCTTCTGACAAATTGTTGCAATAAAATGTCCAAGTGTGCTGCGTGTTGTGCCCTCGTCTAAACTTTGCGAAGTTGTGACAGCCATCAATGTTTGAAAGTTGATACACAGTGAAAAACAAAACACTGCGTTTATGAAAATATGCTAGGAAATCAAATATGAGCTCTAGAAACTAAGTGTATTTTAAATGAGAGAGAAAATTGAGGCAGAGAGGGAGAAAGCCAGAGGGAATACAATTAAACCAAATATTATCAGCGTTTGTTTAGAGTTAGTTGAATTTATGAATAATTTATAGCTGCAAGCGAAATAATTTTAATTTTTTTAATACAACTTAATTATTATAATTGATGCAACAAAATAATAATTGCCTTTAGCAATTATCAAACTTGTTTAATTCAATGTAATAGCATAATCAGAAATAGAACTGAGATGCTCACTTTTCACTGTGTGGAGTATGGTTAAGGATGTGCATGGATGACATAT
>JAWNLC010000788.1:0-12137 GCA_035041535.1 Drosophila cognata | reverse complement strand
ATTTAAATTCCTGCTATTATGTATACTATCTCCAAAACAATATTTTATAACCTTTCAATAGGTTGATCAATATTAAATTAAATTGCTACATTAAAAAAAAAAAAAAAAAAAAGGTTTTGCCACGCTGACTGATCGCCTCACCGCTGGTTTTGGAATTTAGGTGGAAGAGTTTTTCCACCGGAGATAGACTTGGATTGTCTATATAGACGGCTGTGAACAGGTCTCGAAACGTAGGCCATCGGAGGTAGTCTCCACTAAAAACTTCGGTGTCGACAGGTGGAAGCCTGCAGCCTCTCAATATCGGAGGTGCAAGCGGAACTGGCTGCGGTCTACTTGCAGCCGCAGCTTGTGCGATTTGCTCGCTGAGTTGAGCTGCACAGCGTTCGTATACAGAATAACAATGGAAGTACTTATTCTGCCTGACCGCACTATCTTCACTGCTTTCCCCTTGGATCGCAGTTTTGGAGCACAACTCATATTCCTTTTCGACCTTTTCCCATAGGGATCGTATCTGGTCTCGGCGGATCTCGAGTGTGTATACTGTGGCGGGCGTTGCGGATGGGATGTTGATCATTGCCTCATAATGGCTGAGTCGATCGGAAATAGCGATAAAGTCGTTTAGCGCCATTCTGCTCGAGCTTATGATCTTGGAGATGTGAGCGCGTGTGCCTGTCGGACTCCTCGGAATAAGCTGTTTTTGCTTGACAGGCTTATTTCCAGTAGGAGCTGGTTCGCTTTTGAACTTCGAAGCCGACGACCTTGGTGTTGGTCTATTGGAGCCACACGAAATGGGCGAACTTCTGGAATCACGTTGTGGAGGAACGGATAATTGCTTCTTATTGTTCGAATTATTCTCTGAGTTCATATATGGTCTTTCTGATACTCAGAGAATGAATTCAAGAAGAGGAAGGTTTTTTTTTTTTTATATATATTTGTTGGAAACTTTATTGGACCAGTATATATATTTTTTTTTTTTTTTTTACTTACGAGATCGTGACTGTGAAGAGTCGGAATGGTGATCTCGCATAAAAAAAATATTTTCTTTGTCACTGCAGCCCTGGATGTGCTGGTAAGTTATTACAATAACAGCTGACAAGGTAACAATAACAGCTGGTTATGTTAATGTTGCGGAGTGACAAAGTGAGGAATTTACGACAAGACAATGAAAAAAAGTTTCGGAACGTAAATAATGTGGTCGGACGTGTAACAATATTACAATTATTAATTAAAATAATAATAGTAACCAATAATAATATTAATAATAATATTTATTGGTCGGATTGTGTTAATTCCTTGCCGTCACTGAAATAGTGGATGTGTACATACAAACATATGTTTTGAATTCGTTTAATTAGTTATTGAATTATGCCGTCTGTTATCTTTATTTATCTCTTTGTTGTTGTGTGTGCGGCCAATCTTTATTATTTTAATTTGTGTTGTATGTTTATATTTATGTTTGCATGTACCAATGTGCAGTGTACGGCAAAGAATTGAATATCACATATATACGTATGGTTATAATGGCATAGTTGGAATATTAGCATGCAAGAATTCTACAATTTAAATTGAAATGTTAAAAAGAATTCTTGCAGCAGGCGAAATTATGCGAAGTTGATTTTATATTGTATTGAATTGATTTATAATTGTATTGGTGTCACTAAAAAGTGTGTGCGTATTTATGTATGGAGTACATATACATAAGGGAATGTGAAATTATGTGCCTTTTGGACTTTGGATAGTAGTCAAAAATGGCTGATATGGAAATAATTTTCACTTCACCCTTTTCACACTTTTTTCCACGTACAATTATCGGACTTTAATACCTTATGGTATTCGGAATTATTGGAGGCCGGTAATTGGCGATTCAGCGGACTGTATGCTTTTGATATATGTACGTTATGTACTTATCTGTGGTTTTGGTTCTGGTTGGAAATCCACCGATGCGAGCTGGGGCGAGCGGTGTTTTGGAATTATCCGGCTCGAAGGACCATGAAAATGTGGGGGGGCAGATCTTCCTTCCTTCTGGTTTCTTCCACAAAAAGACACTTTGAGGTTTTGGATTTTATTTGAATATTTATTTCACTTGAAATTTCTAGGTGGTATTCTAGTTGCAATACGAAAGCAAGTAAACAATGCATAGATGAAAAACTAATTAACAGCGCTGAGAGCGCTGAGAGGAGGTTACACTGCAAGAGAGAGCATGCGGATCGTAGGCTATGTTAAGCCAAAATACCAACAGCTGACATAGCCAATATAAACAATCACAGACTTCGTTTAACTCTTCGTATGAAATCTGCCATATTACAACAGGTTATGGGCCCAGCAGTAGTGTGAGCCAAGAAGAGTAGTGTTTATTATTTTTTATTTGCAGTTTGCGATAATTAATTGCTGTGTGCTATAATAAACATGAGTGGACCAGGATTATATGCCAGTAATAAGTTGGAATGCGAAAACTATGCGGCGTGGTCATTGCATTGTGGAAGAATTGTGAAATCGAAAAATGCAACTCTGGCTGAAAAAGCATAATGCTGGGCTTTTGTAAAGGACTGCGTTTCGGCAAAAGAAGCTTGGGATACGCTCTCCGGCGTTTATCAGCCACTTGGGCCTGCCACGAAAATAAAGTTGTTTCGAAAATTTCCGATATAGTGGACAAGATAAAGGTTGATATGGAAGATTCTGAAGACTTTTTGACAATTGTGTTGCTGTCGGGACTTGGAGAAAGTTTAGAAAATTTTGTAGTCGCGATAGAAACGAGAGATCAGTTGCCATTATTATCGGATCTTAAAATCAAAATTATTGAAGAAAGCGAGACAAAGAATAAGGAACGGTGAAGACGACAACAGTGTACAGCAAGCGTTCGTTTCGCGCGAATATCAGAGGAAACAGAAACGTCCAAGATAATATCAGAGGAAGCAGAAATGTGCAGGAGAATAACGGTGCTAAGCATAGCAAAAAGTGTTATAGATGCGGACGTGAGGGTCATTTTATTGCGCAGTGTAATGAAAAAAGCAACGACGCAAAACGATCGTATGCTATACTCGCAAATGTGCAGAATAACAGTAAAGTGACAAAATCGATGTGGTATCTGGACAGTGGCGCCACCGCCAACGCTGGTTGAGAGGAGCCAGGAGTATGATGATAGGTTATTCGTTAACAGCAAAAGCGAATAAGTTGTATTGTCCAGAAACCGAAAAGGTGATTGAAAGCTGTTTGTGTCACGTATAGGGTGAAATCAAACGCGCGGAGTCGACAATTAGTTTCGAACTGACTGCTCTGACGAGCAGGCCTTAATTTATGTGTAATTCTTAAATCTACATACACTATGCGGCAGTTTGTAGGTCGACTGCTGTTCTAATTCTATCGAGTGCAGCGACCCCAGTATAAGGCGATCGCCGCTCCAATTCCATCGAGTGCAGCGACCCCAGTGTAAGGCGATCGCCGCTCCAATTTCATCGAGTGCAGCGGCCGCAATATGGGGCGACTATACTTTCATACTTGAACATTCTCCGGGAGGGGAGTAAATGTAATATTAAGCAATTCTCTAGTCTGTAAACATCTTATCCTTATATAGATTATAAGACCTATTATAACAATTATTACTAAAATGAGTGACATGTGTCCACTTGCATTGAAGAAATGCAAGTCGCCTAAATGCACTTTGTGGTCGTTGAGGTATTGCATTTTCTTTTGTAGTTTCTCCAGCTCCCTGGTTTTGTTAATTGTCAGCGATCCAATGGGTGTTAACTCGTCTGCTTGATTTATGAAGTGCGTCGAGTAATTCCCTCTAAGCGATGTGTGTACACTCTGAGGGGGCTGTAGAGTCACGCCTTTCATTCTTACTGAGCACCCTTCATTCAGGTCCAGGATGCCCACACTCGGCAATTTGACTAACTGATGATGCGCGTCACTGCATTGGATTTGACCCGATGTATTGGTAAATGTCTTAAACAACCAGCGATTGTGGGCATCCAGTTCCGTCCAAAATGATATATTTGTATCAATGATTGAGTCGTACATTAAGTGGAAGGTCTTTAGCGCCGTGTTGTATATCATATAATTCGCTGCTATCACTGAATTATCTTGAAAATGGCTGACTCCTGGATCAGGTATAGTGGAATTTTCGCTTTAATTACGATCATCTCATCTTTGAATATTGTGTGCCGTGAGAAGTTTATATGCTGCTGTGGTATAACATCCTGTACTTTATTCATCGCCTTAAACATTTGAGAAGGTTTGATGAGTATAGGATTCAATCTTCCCTGATTTAAGTCCATGAATAAATCAATTATTTTTTCTTGAATTGCCTCCGCCTCGTCGATCTGGTCTTTAAGTTGGTGCATGAGTAGCAAGAATTTAATCGCCTCTCGGTATGCTAGATATTGAACATTGATAAATTTAGTCATATCGTTCAATTTTTTAGTCATCTCAATGAAGTTTTCGTTGACACTGTCCGTCGTTGTTTTTACTAAGTTGACTGTTGCGTTGATAATCGAAGTCTGATTCTCCACATAACTTCTAACATTTTCTTGGTTTTTCCTTAATGTCTTCATGTTAACCATTGATATAACCTTTTCTGAGATGTCAATCCAACCGTTGGGACATACATAAATAGTCTCACAATCCCGATTCTTTCTTTGATGCGAAGGTTCCATTATTAGGTTATTGTTTTCCTCTATTTTATCCAATTGCCGCCTGACTCTCGCTGTCATTGCAATGCATTGTCATTGCAATGCATACTTCGCCGTTACTTGTTTTTATTATGACAACTCTAACTTTATTGTCTTTTCCTTTTGCGGTTTTTATTATTTTGCCCCTGGGCCATTTTCCTGGATGCGTATTTTCCTGTTTGATCAACACTACTTGACCTTCCTTAAGGTTTTCTTTCTCGCTTCGCCATTTCGATCTTGTCTGCAATGACACCAAGTAGTCTTCTTTCCATTTTTTCTAAAATTCTGAAGTCATTCGCTGTATGTATCTCCATCTGTCGAGCGATCCTATCTGCCCATGCATATCTATATTTTCTGGTGCGTTCTCATCTTCCATTGAGATCAACGGCCGAGAGTTCAACACTGCCTCAATGCGATATATTAGCGTAGAAAACTCCTCATAGGTGAAGCTGTTGTTTCCAAGGATCCTCTTTAAATGGTATTTCATCGATTTTACTCCAGCTTCCCATAATCCACCCATGTGGGGGCTCCCCGGGGGAATAAAGTGCCACGTAATGCTTCTTTCTGCAAAATCGGTGCCAACTTGCTATTGTTTAAAATCGAAGCTTCTAGCTCGACATCTAGTTTGCTTGCTGCTCCAACGAAATTCGTTCCATTATCGGAGTACAGGTGATTGCTCTGGCCCCGCCTCGCAAAGAATCGGTGCAAGGCTTCCAAGAATCTATCCGTGGTCATGTCGCTCACTAGCTCCAAATGTATTGCTTTTGTGGCCATACAAATGAAGACGCAGATGTATCCTTTGTAAGCTTTCTGCCCTATTCCTTTTGAGCATTTGATTTGAAATGGTCCAGCGTAGTCTATGCCCGTTGCATACAATGTAAACTCTCCGATCACTCTATATCTCGGCAGATTTCCCTTGAGTTGACATATTGATTCTTGTCTGTACCTAATGCATGTCACACATGCTCGGAAAGCCAAATATCCAGTATTCTCGCTGAATAAAGTTTCTCATCAATTTGATCCCTCCATGGAGGGTAATTTTATGTTCATTATCGACCAGCAGCCAGGCCAAATGAGAATTCCCGATGAAGATGGAGTGTTTCATCGTGAATGGTAATTTTTTTGGTAAGTTTTGTAGTCGACCTCCCACTCTCAGAACTCCATCGTTGTCCAGAAACAGGTTGAGAGACAGTAATTTATTATTCGTCTCCAATCATTTTTGTTTTGAAGTTGACGAATCTCCTGTCCAAAGTCCAATTGCTGCTGAAGCTTCACTATTGTCAATCTTGCCTTATTCCAAAGGTTAGCATCTGAGGAGGGTGTTCGAGTAACTTTTGCCCGAAGCTTGTCTATGAATCGTAAAACATTAACGATTACGCCTTCCGAATTGGATAAACTTTAATATTTTGCTAGCAATCTTATCAATGGATTGTTTCCATTTAATATTGTTGCCGCCACTACGATAGGCTTCTCTTCTTGGCATACTGGCCACTCGCTGGCAGGCTGCCTTAGCCACTGTGGCCCATGCCACCAAATTGCATAATGCTGTAGTCTTTTCGGTGAAATTCCTCTTGAAGACACGTCTGCTGAATTCTCTTCAGATTTCACGTAGCTCCATTTCACTAGTGGCAGATGATTTGTGATGTCATCCACCCTGGTTTTCACAAATTTGTCCTTACTGCGCTTATTTGTGATCCATGTTGAGCTGCACAAAATCCAAGGAGTTAAATTGCTGAGAGACCCGTGCTACCAGTCCAACGCGGAATCAGTGCTGGTAGCTCATTTTCAAAGTTATGCCAAATGTCTTCCACGTCGTTCTCCAGTTTAGTCCCTTACGTGGGACATTTTCCATAGTTCTTGCAAGAAACATTCCCCTTGAAGAGTTACCGGAGTTAGCCATCCTAATGGGTCAAAGCAATCCCAACGATTTTACTGGATTGTCTTTGGTTATTGCGATTTTTTCCGATTTAATTTCGCTTGCTATTGACGCAATTATCCTCTCATCATTGGAGACCCATTTCCGTAAATGCATTCCGCCTTTGTCCATTACAGTTCTTATCCTCTGTTGGATACTAGTGCAGTCTTCGATTGCGTTGGCTCCAGTCATTAAGTCATCCATGTAGAAATCTTTTTTAATAACATTCGTTATTTTCTCATCTTCCTTGCAATATAAGTCCGCCAGTTGATGCAATGAACGCGCTGCAAGATATAGTGCGGCTGATGTTCCATATGTTCTTGTATTGGCTCCCTTCGATTTTCTCCTTAAACTATGTATTGATACTCCTGATCAGTTGGCGTTATTTTGATTAGACGATACATTTTTTCTACATCTGCTGTCATCACATATCGCCACATGCGCCAGCTGCATAGAATGTCAAAAATGTCCCTTTGAATCTTGGGACCCATTGATATTACATCGTTCAAGCTGCGTTCACATGTGGTTTTTGCTGATGCATCAAAAACAACCCTTAGTTTGGTCGTTAGGCTGTCTTGCCTAATCACCGCTTGGTGCGGCAGACAGTATTTCGCTTGGCCTGTTGTGTTTACTGGTACCATGTGTCCGAGCCGCAGGTACTCTTTCATGAAGGCGGTGTATTCATGAAACAGCATTTAATTCCTTTTAAGTTTTTTCTCCATTTGCAACAGTCCTGCCATTGCATGCTTACGAGAGTCTGCCAGCTCAAAATTGCTGTGAAATGGAATAGAGCCTATTAGTCGTCCATCCTTGTCTACTGAAGTCATTTGTTGATAATAATTTTCACAACGTTGATTTTCTTCAGTTGTATCAGTCACTTCTTACTCAAGTTCCCAGAAGCGCTCCAGATCGTCAATGTTTACCGTTGTGGTCGCGGTCAGAATTCTCTTTGGCGGTGCTTTGGCAATATTTCCGGAAACTATCCATCCGAGACGCGTTTTTTGACCAAGTGCTCCATTAATTGTTTTAACTTGACCCATCATTATTAACGGAAATAGGTCTACACCAATGATCATATCTATTCTGCTAGGCATGTTAAAATTTGGATCGGCTAAAGTGCAATGCTTCCAATCTGTTTCAATATCCATATCAATAGTCTTGCTGGGAAATGGTCTTTGTAATTTGGGAAGTACTAGCGCCTTGGCCTTCATATTCAATTTTCTTGTAAAACGAGGTTTGATTTCATGTAACACACTGTTTTTTGCCAGGTCCATACTTTGTGAAAATATCCCTTGTATTTCCACGGACTCCTTGTTTCTTTTAAGCCTTAGAAGTTGCGCTGCCTCTTCTGATATCAGGGTTCGTTGTGATCCTCCATCCATCAGTGCTCGTAGTTGCTCATAACTTCCACTGGCATTTCTCACGTTGATAATTGCCGTGGCCAATAGTGTTCCCTGCCATTTATTCTTTCTTTGTGTCTTCATGTAAGAATTGTATTGTGGTGCTTGTTACACTTTTGGTATCTCCATTCCTTCCTGCACTCCGCAAAAGTATGAGTGCCCAGACAACGGAAGCCTAGATGCTGTACTTTCACAAACTCCTTTCGTTTGCTTAACAGTGCTGCTTTAAATTTTATGTCATGCCCACTCATTGAACAAAATCGGCACGATCTCTGTTGGCGTTGCGTCGACTCCTTAACCACGTTTCTTTATACGGAATCCACTGCATAATATAATTGATTGATGAACTCTCGCACGTCGTCCAGGGATTGGATCTCTGTTTTTCGACTTGATGTATTGCTCGTACTGCTGCAAAGCCTCCGTAGAAAAACGTTGAAGAAGGATTTGGGCAAAGATTATATCTGCTGCATCGCCAATCTTTGATTTTTGTTTTATTATATAGATACTTTCTGTTGCTGTATCTAGGAACTTGCGGATTCGTTCCTCTGAATCGCACCTTATCGGTTCCAATTCCAATAGAGTGTTCAGCCGGTCATCGAAAATTTTTATATTATTCTCGTACCGCTTACAAATTAGATTCCAAGCCTCCTTGTAGTTCGCTGCTGAGCCCATCTGTAGGTGCCTTACCATCGTAGACGCATTTCCTTTTAGGCATGATCTTAAGTGATTCAGCTTTATTGCGTCGCTGATATTTACTCGGTTATGTATAACTGAGGTGAATAGGCCAAAAAAGTTTGGCCATTCCTTAGCATCACCGTTGAATCGGGGTATATCCACCTTTGGAGCTTCTCTCATGGGATATTCCTGTTTCGATACATTTGATAGATTAAATTTTTCTGTATCGATTCGATCTAACAAAGTTTCAAATTCCGTCGAAAGTTCTTCCATGTCATCATGATTGAACGCCCATGACTCGTAATTCTTATCGATCGTTGATAGAATATTTTGCACGGGCCTCATACGAATCATTAACATAAATCTCTTGTTATTCTATCGTCGGATTCTCTAAGCAACTTTGAGCAGCATCCATTGCCTCTCTTAGCTGGCACTCATTTATCTAATGCCCCCAGAAGGACTTGCGTAGGACTCAATGAACGCACCGTTTGACATGTCTTCTCTTTGGAAGAATTAATCCTTCCTTCCTTCCCTTAATTCCTTCCGACCATTATAATCACAAACTGCGTTTAACTCTTCGTTTCAACCCTGCCATATTACAACAACTACCATTAAAAATTTTTATATGATTGTAGACAATATTCAATAAATTTCTTATTTAATGAATTTTCATCAATTGATGCCATTTCAATTGTTGTATGATGTTTTCTATTATACTCATTTATCATCAGCTTATAAATTTTAATCCAATAATATGTTCCGTTATAACTAAACTCTCTCCACATCATCTCCTTGAGTGTTCTATTAAAACGTTGAACAATTGATGCCTTGAGGCCACTATAAGTTGAGTAATGATTTATATCATGTTTTTTTTTATACAAACTCTTAAAGTCTGAATAAAAGATTCTTTTCCATCATCAGTCGATTCGATTTTCCTTAAGAATACTAGATAATGCGTGATTAACTTCTTTCGCCGTTTTTGTTCTCATCGCTTGTCCCCATGCATATTTAGAAAATAGAAAATATATAACCTTTATTTGATGAGGAGTAATTTTGCATTTCCACTAATTCTGTTTGCCAATTTGTACGTGCGTGAGTCAGTCGTGACCAGCAATTGAAATGGCAAAAGCAGAATCAGTATCTCGGCAACTCAATGCATTAAATGCGTTTTTTTCTGCTGATCAGCTGATGCATTTCGATGAAGCTGAGTTGCAGGCTAGACTGGATTTAATCCGCGAAATGCGCTTCATCTTTGATGCTGCACAATCCAAACTTGAGAAGCTTAATCTTATGGAGCTGGCCACGGACGCAAGGCCGCAATTTGACCAAGTCAGCTGCGGGGTGACATCCAATCTTACTCGTGAACTCATCAATCTGCGTAAGGCCTCGATTCTCCATTCTACAGCAATTCGGAGCAACCCGCATGAACTAAATAGCAGCTCAAGAGGCGCAGCGCGTCTCTCTAGATTACCGCAATTTGAACTTCCACGTTTCGGCGGAGCATACATCGACTGGCCCCATTTCTTCGCTATGTACAACACTGTCGTCGGCCAAAATGAGGAATTAACTAAAGTGGAGAAGTTTCAGCATCTTCGATCATGCCTGGCAGGACCTGCGCTGGAAGCGATTCGCGCTTTCGAACCAACGGAAGATAATTACGACAAAGCCATGGAATTGTTAATAAATCGTTTTGACAATAAATTGTTGCATTTTCAGGCACACGTGCATTCTGCGTCAATTGAGTGACAGTATTAATTCACGTCTGTGCGCGTTGCACGCAGTGGCATCTGCTGACGACATTGCAAATGGGTTGTTGATTCACCTGATCACATCCAAATTGGATCAAGCTACGCAGGAGAAGTGGGAGGAAACATTGCCCCTGAAAGGGCTGCCAAAATGGACCGACATATCTACATTCTTGGAAAGGAGATGTCGCATGATGGAAAATTTCGAATTTGCTTTGGTAACGCACACACCTGGAAAGCAGGTGGGAAAATCGTATGTACAAAACCGCAATACACTAATCCTTAACACCACTCAATCTTGTGTCCTATGCGAATCTGCTGATCATCATCTGTTAAAATGTACACGATTTATAAATGTATTTATATTTATTTAACTCCCACTATTCGCTCTAGAGAAGCTAAAAGGGTGCACATCTGCCTTAACTGCCTTCGCAAAGACATAGTCTACAGCAATGCAAATCTGGTCACTGCAAACATTGCCAACAGAAGCACCACTCACTGCTGGATATGGACGCAAGTTCTTCTGCATCTCAGCTGCCCGACACAACGCGTTCTCAAGGTGCATCCCTTGTTTCTGTATCCACATCTCGCAACGGCTATTATACTTGTCAGAAATCGATTTGGCACCTTCGTACCATGTAGAGCTCTGCTGGATTCAGCATCGCAGCTCAACTCTGTCACCACTCGTCTCATCAATCAGCTTCAGTTGGAAGTACGCCAGTCGAATATGTTAGTATCAAGTATCATGCATAGGCGAATCCTCGCTCAACAAAGCAGCTGACGTTGTTGCGCTATCAGCTACTGGCTCATATCAAGGATCATCAAGGATATATAAATGCCACCGGATGGACAATACCAAGCAACTGTCACCTCGCACTTTTACAAAGGTCAAAGGATCGATATGCTAATTGGCGCTGGCATATTTTTCGACTTGCTTTGCGTTGGGAAGTTCGTCTGGCAAATCATTTACCCACGCTTCAGAATACTAAATTAGGCTGGATAGTTTCTGGAGGCTGTGCTATTCCCAAACACTCATCTCTAGCTGCAGCGATCAAGCATTTGGAATCGAAACCGTTGTTCGATTTAGTCAAACCGTTCTTGGAAATCGACAATTATTGCGGCGCTGCAGACATGCCGTCGGAGGAGGATACTATTTGTGAGCAATTATTTCTCCGCAATTATTCGCATCTTGAATCAGACGAGTTCACAGTTCGGCTCCCAGCCAAGGATCGCTTCGATGCGCTTGGGGATTCATACAATCGTGCCTTAAGTCGATTCAATGCACTCGAATCGAAACTGGCCAAAAATGCATCTTTAAAGTCGCAATACGTTGCATTCATGAATGAATACATTGATTTAAACCACATGTCATTAGCCTCCAACAAATCTGCTGTACCTCAATACTTTTGGCCTCATCATTGCGTGCAGAAGCTTGATAGTACCACAACCAAGTTGCGAGCCGTTTTTGATGGCTTCGCAAAAACCACATCTACGACACCCTCGGGTTAATATCTCCTATAATCACGAAGCTAAAGATATTCTTACAGACGCTGTGGAAGGACAAACTCAATTGGGACGAAGCCCTTCCTCAGTCTCTACACTCTGCCTGGATTGAGCACATCTCCCAAATAGCCGTAGCTGGTACGCTCAGATTCCCTCGCTTTGTGCTACAGCCGCACTCATCATGGGAAATACATGCGTTCTGTGATGCAAGCCTAGCCGCACACGGCACCTG
>JAWNLC010000778.1:0-10429 GCA_035041535.1 Drosophila cognata | reverse complement strand
ATTATTGGAAAATAAAGAATGATTTGAGATATCAGGCTTTAACCAAGTTTCGTTAAATACTAGAATATCAAATTCAAAAGAAAGACTGTCAACGTATAGTTTAGAAACTTTAGTGTTAAGACCTCTATTTTAGTTTTTTGGTGCAAAAGACTCATTCAACAGTTTTACACTATTGAACTGACTCTCCATAGCATCAAACTCAACACTGAGCTTACTAAAAGCTAGACGGATACTGTGGAAGGCCCGTGTAGTTTGCCTCATAAAATCCTGAATATCCGACTCCGTCTCGCGGCATCGCTCGCAACACTACTTTACACCCGACTTACCGCCGATCACATCCCTTACCCGTTGGTTGAAACCGGCACATTTAACGTGTACCACGTTATCACACAACCAACAACAGATGAAATCGGCCTTTGGGTCAGCCTGGCACTTGCAGCTTTTTAGGTAGCACGCAGACATATGAATGAATGAAAAAAGATAAAACAACACCAAGCTTTGGCGCTGTAAGAATATTAACGAAAATAGATGAAACTTTGAGCCACTGAAACAACAACGAAAGTGGAGAGAGCGAGAGTAATAAAGCGTTGTAAGAGCGCACGAAAGTAGAGAGAGCGAGAGTAATTAAGCGCACACAAAAACCGCTTTGACACCAACAATGCGAAGCGATCAAGCATGCAATGACAGACAATGGAAAAAAATACAAAAACAAAACAGATGCTGTTAACCGCGCTCACTATGTTTACAAGAATAAAAATTTTATGTTTTGTAGCAAAATTACTAACAGAAAACCCAAATGACCAAAGCAATCACATAAAAATTAAATAGAACGAAAGCACAATATATTTTATATTAATCAAATTAAATGCACGAGTTGAAATTTAATAACAATCTCAACTAGACACAGCACCGCAAAAAACACAACCGATCACAGCAAAGGCTAAGACAGATGAAAACAAAATAATACTAAAAAATTAATAGTAATAATAATGATAATAATATAACATCAACATAAATTAGATCAGCGGGCCCAAACACATAAGTAAACGGCCCTGACCGCGGCGAATACTGAGAGAAAACGCTGCTCAGAGTGTAACAACCCACTCTCGATTTCACTTGTGTACTAAAAGTTCAACGGCCGTCCAAGAGTTTTGCTTATTACACACATTCACGAAAAAGGCAACACAACACTTGCACTGGTGAAAGTGTGTGTGCAATAAAAGGTTCAAAACTTTGCTCAGCCACACGCTTGGGCACGAAAAGGGCAACAAAAACCTTTGCCCATGCGCCGTTGGATAATCACGCACACTAGTGCAGATGCAGATGCGTACGAAGAGGGCAACAACCACCTTTGCCCATGCGCCGTTTGTTAGTCACGCACACTATTGCAAATGCTTATGCTAAACAAAACAGGCAACAACAACTCTTACACTATTGTACAGGGGTGCGCAAAACAAAAAAGATGCAACAACAATGTTTGCACTTTGAGTACTTTGTGCTGACCGAGGAGTATAAGGGGAGGGACAACTAAAACTCTCCAAATTTGCAGTTCTTAGCTATAAATAATAAATGTTATAAGGATTACCTAAGAAGCCGTTGTTTACAGTTTCAGCGGGATCCTAAACGTTTTTATGATTTTTTAATGCTAAACGGGGCTCAACAATACTTCCTGCTACCTTGACATTGAATACCCCAAGTGTCAAGTCTGTTGAGCAGTTCGTCTACCAACAGACACCAGAGTAGAGGAGACAATACTCCCCCTTGGGGACAGCCTTTTGTAGTTAACTGTCACAGTGCTGTCATGTGCTGACGTCGTGGCTAGTGATAGGGTCCAGGCTCCTCCTCTAGAGGGCAGCCCTAATGGGTCTTATTGTCAAAGGCGCCTTCTGTGTCTAAAAAGGCGCACAATGCTACTTCCTTATTAGCGGTTGCCGCAACTAAATTGCGCCACAATTGGTAGAGTGCAGTGTCCGTGGACCTGCCTGCTCTGAATGCATACTGCGTTGGATGAAGCGGTCTTTGCTTTAGCGGTCTTCCCTGATTTGGGGATGAAGACCAACCTAGCTCTACCTCATGCGCCCGTTGTATATCCGATGGCTAGGCTACTGATGAGTACCCTCCTGACAGGGCAGAGAAGTATTCCTGTTTCTATATATAATTAAACTACATATCTAACATAATTTGAAAGCTACAGTCACCAAATTTTTAGGGTATTTTGCTAGTAACTAGCTACACCCACTCTTAACTTTTGCTGTTTTTAGTTGGTTTTGCCTATTTACTTAAGAAACTGGACATTGCCTCTGGTTTTTTATCATTTCGAAATTTTTTAGAGCAGTATTTTTATTTTTTTTTATTTCCACCGGTTTTTTCTATCTCTGACAACGAAGGTATAGATTATTTTTATTTTCTGTAGTGTCCATCGTTTTAGAGCTAAACCTATCATACTTTCAAGGATTCTACCCCTAAGATTGATTAATATGTTGACCGCGCCGACCACTCCCCTAATAATTGGAAAAACCTTTATATCTCAAAATTTCTGCGATTAATGTACCAAATTTCAAAAAAAGTAGTTATGGTAACTGAGTGGTTAAAACTACCTGCTTCCTGTGATTACTTGGTATTCGGAAAGCTGTTCTGAAAGGCCAGACTGCTAGATTATTAAGAAGACAGTTAACTCAGGGAAATTATTTGAACACTTTTCAATGCGACATATCATAAAAAATATATTTGAAAACATTTGTGTCTAAATCAAATCAAAAAGTTTTCTTAAAACTGAAAATAAAGCAATGGATTCAGAAAGTAATGTTAATCGTCTTAGAAAGCTATTCGGAGTCTCAAGAACAATTCTTAAGCGAGCAGCTCGTCGACCTAGCATTAGCGACCTAGAGAGTGAGGAGCAGCAGCGCAAACGCTTTCAGCTGTTTCGTGAAAAGCGACAGCAAAGATTATCCAGCCTTGATGCTAATCAAAGATATGTTTTAGAGATTTGTGGTGATTTGCTAGGTACTGATGCTGAAGATGTAGTAACTGGCATAGTGGATGAAAGTCTTTATGTTGATAACCTTAAGCAACTATTTGAAACAAAGGGACCTATGGCTGTAATGCTGAGCAACGCTGAAATGATAGGCTATCCAGTGGATTCTGGACGTTATCAGGACAAGATGAGACATTCAGTAGTACATCGCGTAATCTGCTTGACCTCTGGTACAGTAAGATTGAGTGGTAAGTGGATTATAGTGTATAGGCAGCAAAATGAAAAGCCGATTGAGAATCGCTCTGTAAGTGAAGAAGTTGCTATGTTTATGATTAATGCAGAAAGGCATGATTCGTGCTTGAATGTCATTAAAACATTTGTGGAACAGGTTCTCAAGCCGTCTATTGAGACAGTCACCGATTTTGGTCTTGCGGAAAAGGAACAGCTTCAAAAGTTTTTTCATATTTTAAATATGTATAATACGTTTCTTAGATCTTCAGATATAATTTTATCTTCTCGTGTAAATTTTGACGTTTCGCATGATCTTTTCAAGGGTTTATTGCTAGCAAAATGGCAAATAGAAGCTAGCTCAAAAATTGTGAGCCGCGTTAGTTTAGTAGAACGCTATTTTGGGAAATGGCTACAACAGATACAAAGAATACTCGTAGAAGGAAAGCAGATACAACGTGACCCACCTGACGTAGGGCCGTCGCACATGTTGGTAAACTGGCGCCAAATGCTAGCTAAATTAACATTTGTGACAGATTTTGTAAAATCGCGTGCGTTTAAAAATCATAAGGAATGCCTAACCTTATCACGTTCATCAAAACTTCTCAATGTATGTAAAAGTCCTAATTGCCATTGGATTGTTTGTTAACTTTCTTTTATGTCTTAGCGTTGGGATAAAATTGATAACCGGGTTACATTAGCGCTGAACGAAGCAAAAGATATTGTGAGATTCATTTCATCATTGCAGAAATTTTGGGATCCTCATACTCGGTAACATAAAAAATAATAATACAAAATAATTAGTTGTTTTAAAATAAAGAGTTTTACTTTCCCGCAGTTCGTCACCAGAAGATATTATAAGTAGTTTGCCAGGCCTCATGGTAGCTATTCGTAACGTTTGCAAAACAGCACATTACTTTAACACTTCAGTTAATTTGACTGGACTTATGGTCAAGATTTCGAACCAGCTTACAATTAAAAGTATAAATTTTATTACTGACAATATGCATAAAAGGCTATGGGAAATATCATCAATTGAAATAATTGAAAAAATTGAAAAATGTAGAGACGTTATGGATAACTTCAAAAATATGTATATTAATACTGTGAATGAAATGATGAATAGTAATGAAAAACCCTGGACTTCTTCTGTTTACATACTTACTTGTTTGGAAAAATTCCTACATCGTCTGGAAAAGATAAAATCTATTGCAAATACTGAAATTGTATATTCAATTTTAGATCACATATCAATCAGTGGAATGGAAAAATTTAACACATTGATAAAAACTTCTCGTATTACTATAAGTAGTAAATTTTATGACCCGTTGAATTACCGAATTGAAAAATTTGATGTGGACTTTAAAGAATTTGTAAGAAATGTTGAAATAGCTGAGGTAGGTATGCAGCAGTTTGTAAAATTGCTGGCGAACGAATGCCCAACGGCCGAATCAATGATTCTGGTGCTGAAGCGATTCGAAGCATTGAATTTAGAATGTTTATCTCTAGATCGCCGATATTTCAAGGTTTCTGAAATGTTAGAAAGGGAAATGTTGTTACTCAAAGATGTGTATAATGAGGAGCGTGGCAACCCATTCATTTCTCGAAATTTGCCACCGGTAGCAGGTCGCATTGCTTGGATTAGATCCATATTTAAAAAAATTTATATGCCTATGCAGACATTAAAGCTGCGACATTGTGTGCTTCTTCATAAAAAGGCTCATCGAACCGTTCGATATTACAACTATATGAATGGAATTATTTGTCACTATGAAATGGCTTACCATAATGCCTGGTTTGACTACGTTGAAGAAGTGCGCCGCGCATTAAATGCGCCTGTACTAACAATTAATAAGGACGAGTCATTATATACAATAAATTTTAATAGCTCAATTCTGCAACTTATATCTGAGACTGAATGGATGTGGAAACTTTGCTTGGAAGTTCCTAACATGGCTTCTGCGGTGGCTTATTGCAAGGAACGCATTTTAAATCCATTCAACATTTTAAAATTAACTTTACATCGATTCGATAGGTTGCGATCATCGCTGACGCCAATTTTTATTAATATTATGCGTTTTCGATTACAAGAAATATCAATTATGTTAAAGCCTTCATTATCTACCGTGACGTGGATATCTAGAAATTTGGAAGATTATTTAGGAAAAGTATGTTCGGTAAGTAGAAATATAAATTAATTAAATAAATTTTTACCATACATTTTTATTTTATATTTTGCAGAAAATACGAGAGCTAGAAACATTTTTTGATCTGATTTTAGACACCGAAGAACTGCGAGTTATGCAAGAAATTTATAACATGTCACAAATCTTATACATATATATACCAAATGAACCAGTCGCTTCTTATCAATTTGTTGAGGAGAGCAATAAGCTCAGAGTTAAAATTGGTGAGAAAGGTTAAAAGAATATGAATTTATAAACTGACTTCATCATAATTATTTGATAGAACGTATACAGGAAAAGACATCTATGTGTATAGAACGTGCTGTCATCGATATTATAAACATGTTTATTGATCTGATTGACTTCGAGCAATATGATTCAAAAGGGCGGCGTGTCTTCCAGCTGCCAGCGGAAAAATTAAACGAGTCCAATTGGCGAACAGAGTCGTTTTTACCAATTGACAAATGGGATTTTATTCAATTTCACAAAATATACCGAACAATATACTTGGCTCCCGACGATGTGCTGAAAACATTACAATTTCGAAATTATGAAAATATGCGATATGAACTTCATCATTTGCGTAAGGATTGTATGGATATTTTTTCATTTTACAATTCAAAAATTCTTAATGCTTTGGTTGCAAGCTCTAAGCGTTCACTCGATTTTGTTCGACAAAATATGCTCAGGTAAGATTAAAACATACTCCCTATTATATAATAATTAGATTACTATATCGTTGTGAATAACGTGGAAAAAATGAATACTTAGACGCAGTTTCTAATTAAAGCTTCTCTTTATTGTGCGCGAAAAACTTAACTTAGAAGAATACAATGACTAAGCAGACAATAAATAGAATCATCAAATCGACAAAAAAAGTGTTCGTCCCTATTCACACCCACGCACGCATGCTCATAAGGGGCTGTGTTTCTTATTTTAACGCAATGTTATCGCAGCGCAGTCAAGTGAAATAATTACCTGTGCCTCTGCTCGACCCAGTAAAATTTTCCACGCGCCGCATCCTAGGCCCAGGCCCTGAGAATTGATTTAACGCCTTTATGTTTTGTCTGCTTAGTGATACAATGGAAAAAAGAGTAACACAATACATGAGTGACCAGAGATTCCATATTAATAGATGTATCGACACATAAATATTAATCGGTGCTGTGATATTCGAACATATTTCAAACACATATTCATATATATTACCCATGTATATTTACACTCTCGATAATTCCAACATAATTTGTAAATGTCCCTAATATTCATATCTTACTAACACATACATTTTATACTTTGATACAGACGGTATTATAGTATATTGGTTTTGCGCAGTGTCCGTCTGAACGTCTGTCCGTCTTTATGAACGCAACATTTTGCGTCACCTTTAGAGATAGAGACTTGAAACTTGGGTAAAATTGAGTTTACATACTAATGGATTATAATAATTGAGCATTAAAGTTATTACTGTATTACGTATTTATTTGTTTTTATATGTATCCTTTTGTCCTTAAAATTATTTTTATTATATCATGTTATATTAGTTAGTGAGTTATGTATTTGATTAATTTAGTATTATTATTATTATTGTCTTTTAAAATAAAATTATGTTTATCACCTGAGCTTTCTACTTCATATGGCCGTTTCTATTTATTTTACTGTTTTATCATAATAAGGTTTTTTTGTTTATTCCTAGCTCTAGCTCTTTGTTGTGCTATTTGTAAATTATGTTTTTGTACTTTTTCATATGAGTCATAAATGTTTTTTGGGTCTATTCTTTCATGCTCAAGAAATTGCTAAGTAGGTGGTGTTGGCAGCAGCACAAAAGAAGTTTGAATAATTCTGAATTGTTTACATTCTTATGTGGCTTAACGAAAATAGCTTATTCAGAAAAAAGTGCAATTGAAAACCTCACATTTGGCTGCAAGAATTTTCAAAGGAAAATTTGGCAATAAAAGTATAATATATTCAATATTGTTAGTTTTCGGGAATGTTCGGCAAAATTGGAAATTACGAGTATTCGTTTGTAATAATTGGTGGATTTTGGAATCGGATAATTTTGTATTTTATTTACGTCTGTACATTGGTGTCCTAAATAGGTTACATCGAGATGTAATTTTAAGTTATATTATCAAAAACGCATGTATGATTTGTTATCATATGTTTTTCAGAACAACTTATGTATAAAAATATCATTCATGCATAAAAATATTTGTGCTGGTGACAGACCAGTAAAAGCCATAGTCATCATACTTTGGAATGAGTTAGGGCTATTATATGACCGTATGGTAATCTCTAAGTCTGTAAGTGCCTTTAGCAGCTGTAAAGGAGGTAATATCTCTGGAATTATTATCTAATTCCATCTGATGAAAACCGGAGTGTTTAGGATCATTCAAATCATAAGCTATTTGTACGTACGCTGCAGATATTGCATTACACTAATGTCGGTGCACTCGGATCGCTGACCCAGATGGTATGAACATAAGAATATCTGGCTCATACAACTTTACACTCATTCAAGTCATAAAACATTTGTACGCACCCTGCAGATATCACACTGAGGTCACTGCACGCGAATCGTACAACCTGGAAATACAAACATGACAAATATTGCGATCGCGGCACTCTATGGAAAGTGCCGCATAAGGTTTTTTGTGTTCGTATTTACACTTAAGAATTACCGCATAAGGTATTTTGCTGTTTGTATTTAGACTTAAGAATTACCGCATAATGTATTTTTTATGCTTAAGAATTAGGTATAAATAAAGGTCTGCTCGTCAGAGCAGTTCAGTTCGATTCTAATCATTGACCCAGCGCGTTTAATTTCACTTCTACCATCGCACTTACTGTGCGCAACGAAGGATCTCACTCTCCGTAGCCCCACTAGTTACAAGAGCTAGTTGCGACACTTTTTAGTAGTCAGTTTATGTGCTGACTGCTTCCCTTCAAATATACAAACCCCATTCAGTAGTCAGTTTATGTGCTGACTGCTAGATACACAAACATTTTGGTGACCCCGACGTTGGAAACTGAAGTTGTCCACTAGGCGACAAAAGGAGTAGTTTGAGTAGTTCTACCATCGCATTTACTGTGCGCAGCGAAACACCTCACTCTCCATAATCAAACAAATCTACATTTGAAGTAGTCAACAAGGCAACATATCAGGATAAAAGTGTGCTCTAGTTAGATAGACGACCACAGTACTAATAACAAAGTCTAACAAGCGACCAAAAATCAGTCAAAATGGCATCAGAAAAAGCAACCATGGATGAGTTACTTGATGTCCAGCAAGATATTGGCAAGGAGATATTACGGCTGATATCGAATTATAAAAAGGCTACCGCTGAGAGAAAGCAGATTCACTCAACAAGTAATGGAATGCTGTACAAGAAAATTACGAAGTCATAAGAAAAGCTGGCGAGCTACCGAAAAAAGTATTCAAAAACGACGCTGAAACCACAAAACAATCCACAAGCAAGAAGCTTGAGATTGATTACGTTGTGCCGCCGACAAAGGGCAATGATCGCATCACTACATCGCAAATTGCACCAAAGCACCCAATTTTAATAGCGGTCATACAAATTAAGCTGGACAGCACAAATAAAACGCTGTACGAGCAATCATTAAATAACTCGAAGCAAATACAGAAACTGGACACCATGCTTCAGTTTCTTGAGCAAAGAGTTCGTGTTTTAGCTAGCGGAAGCAAAACACACACCAGTGCCAAAAGAGATTCAATGGGAACAACTTGCATTGCATCCTCCTCAAATACAAAGAAGGAGTGTCTCTATTGCAAGAAGGCTCATCATGTCATATTTCGCTGCACCGATTTCCGTGCAAAGGCAGCCGCTGAGAGATTAAATTGGATTCAACGACAAAGGCTATGCGTCAACTGCCTCAATGGAGGTCACATGGCAAAGGCTTGCCCAAATCCCTCTAAATGCTTCAAGTGCCAAAAAAGGCACCATACGCTGCTGCATTTGGAAAATTCCCCATTGGAGCCACAAAATCCAATTGTGGCATCAGCAAGTAGCAAGAATATGAATCTACTTGCAACAGCAAAAGTAATAGTCCAAGGAAACAATGGACAACAAGCAACGTTCAAGGCTTTGCTGGATTCTGGATCACAGATGAACGTGATATCAGAACGACTCGCCTCTTTGTTATCATTAAACCGACACGGTTCCACATTTCTAATTGAAGGCATCGCTGGACAACAAAAGACAAGCAGAGCTCGTTTAAAACTGCTGGTAAAGTCATTACATAACGACTTTACAATGCGGATTGAAACATTTATTCTACCGCACATTATTACGGATCAGCCAACCCAAAGTATAAATTACAAAGATTGGAACATGCCAGCAAACCTACCCTCTGGTCCAATCATGCAAGAGACCAAGTTGGGATGGGTTGTGGCGGGAAAAATCAAAAATTCAAGGATGTCAGCAGCCATTTGTGCAGTAGCAACGGGAGACGAAACAAATACCATATTGGAGCGATTTTGGACCATTGACAATTTGGAAACCACAGAAAGGCATCATACACCAATTGAAAAGGAGTGCGAGAGCCATTTCGTAGAGAACTTGCAGAGTGCAGCAGATGGGAGATTCATAGTGAAATTGACGATTGCTGAACATTCTTCAGCCGTGGGGCCCTCGTTGGAGACTGCGGAAAAACGTTTCCTCGCAATAGAAAGAAGGACAGATTCAAAAACCTGGAAATCGTATGTGGACTTCATGACTGAATACGAACAATTGGTTCATATGAAAGCTGTCCCTCGAAAGCTCATTCCAAAATCTCACTTTCATCCCTCATCATTGTGTGCTGAAACATGACAGCAGCACCGAAGCTAAGAGTTGTCTTCGATGCATCATGTATCCTCCGAGCAGGAAAACAGCATATAAGCTTAGCTGCAACCCAATCAGCAATAGGCGAAGAGTTGTATACCTGCCGACACAGCAATTCATTTTTCAAGTTACAACGCATTGTGGCTTACATGTTGCGATTCTGTTACAAGCATTACAGATCAGCAACGACCACG
>JAWNLC010000776.1:0-12189 GCA_035041535.1 Drosophila cognata | reverse complement strand
ATTCCATTGGCTTTCAAAAAACCGTCGAAAGTTTTGTTCACATATTCGCGCCCGTTGTCGCTGCGAATACACTTGATCATCTTTCCTGTTTGACGCTCTACCAGATTTTTGTACTCCACGAACTTGCGAAAGACCTCGTCCTTGCCTTTCAGGAAATACACAAAAATTCGCCTTGATTTGTCATCAACAAATGTGAGAAAATACTTATAGCCGCCAAGAGACTTCGTTTCGTTTCAGTATGCACTATTTCCAGAAGTTCCTGCTCTCGGCTTTCTGTCGATCTTGGAAATGGTTGCACGTGAACCTTGTTCAGCATGCACGTCCTGCACGATACCCGTTGCAACACGTCAACATTTTCCATTCCTCGCACCAGCGCACGTACAATACGTTGCCTAGCACCAGTGTACACAAATCCGTTTTCAATTCAACTTCGCCTCTGCCTTCTGCTTGCAAGAAGCCGGCGTCCGCCAAACCGATCGTTTCGGTATGCGTCTCAAAAGTCAAAAACATTTGTTTATCACAACACATATGACTTGTTGCTCCACTGTCCAAGCACCAGTCGAATTTCTTGAAACTGCTTGCATGCAATGCGTTCAGTAAGCTGCGATTCTGCTGTCCGCTTTTTCTGAGCCTGAGTTAGTGTCTGAGCCTGAGAGTCCCGACTGTGTGCTGCGACGCCCCTTTTATAGGCCTGCGTCGCAGCCTTTTGTCGCGACTGTACCAAAGATCACGTGATCGTCTCGGTGGCGTGCATGTCGGATTTCCTCCGAACCATTGCAACCGCTGCCTTACCAAGCCCATTTCCAGACTTATCCGCATCAGAATTGTTGTCATTTTCTTCGATAATCGCGCCGGCGCCATCGTCCATAGCATTCTCGTCCTCAGCGGCGCCATCGCCCATAGCATTCTCGTCCGGGCCGGTGCCATTGGCATTGTTGTCGTTGGCGGACGCATCGGAATCTGTGACAGCGGCGATTTTGACCTTCTTGCTAGCTGTGGCAGCCACGTTGTCATCCTGAGCGGCATCGACCTCGTCAGGAATTGGCTCGCGAAGCACGGCACGTTTTTTCTGGCTTTTAATGGGTGGCATCTTCAATCCCAAGGCTTGGTTATGGCTGCAATGGTAGTTTCGTGTAAAGTCGAAAAAGTCCACAATGGCTGCCAACGTGCTGTGCTCTCGCAAATAGGTCGCAAATAATTAATTAAGAATAAACTACATGGAAAATAATAATCGATGTGCAATTGAATCGGAATGTGAGCCAACAAATTCTACTGAATTTTGTTGAACTTGAACTGATTAAGTTGAATTGCGCAGATTAATTTATGGTCGTCTGCTTTACTTTCCGCTGCAACGTGTATTTTTCGTTTGACAGTAGACAACGGTACCAATCAACAGGAAGCTTGACAGCCAATCGATATCGCAGATATCGCACTCTTAACATAATGAGGAGTCTCTCTTTATTAACAGCGGATCCGACTGTCCTGCTCAATTACTCGATTAACAGAGAGTAACAGAGAGAGCAATTTGTGTGATACTGTGCTACTCTTTACTGCGTGCTTCATGTCTAACAACATTTGTGCAAATTGCCGTCACTAATCCTTTTAAAATGAATATTAATTGAAATATTTTTTTTTTATGTAAAATTCTTAATACTCGATCACGTGATCGTCTCGGTGGCGTGATCTTTGGTAATTCGCCATCGTCCGTCGGCTCCTCCCCGACGACTTCGCCGGCGTCGATGACTTCGTCGTCTCCTTCGTCGCTGGTGTCCCATGCCTCTCCCTCGTCGACTTCCGCCGGTGCCCGCTCGATTGAGTTAGTCGAGTCCGCACGTGGTCGTGGCCCCGCGAACCGCACGGCGGGTTCGTCCCGTGCGGGCCTGTTTTGGCTTGGCGCTGGCTCTATAGCTCTGTAGTCGTCTGTGGTGGGTCCATGTGTCTCTGTTGATGATCTACTTGTCTTCGCTCTATTTGCATTCGCTGTGGAGTGTTATAACTCTGCTGCTCCATGCGGCTCTGCTGTCTCAGATTTTCCCTATCCGCCTCGAGCTCCTCAAACGCGGCTGCCAAATGCATGAACTCCGCCAAGTTCTAGAATTGACCTGGCCTGACATACGCTCGCAGATCTGGAAGGCTGTTTTTGAGGATTTTGTGCAGTTGTTTTTCCCCTGAATATTGCAGTGGCCGCATTAGCGTCTGCATCTCCACCATGTACACTTTAAATGGCTCGTTTATAGCCTGACGTCTGCGCGAAACTTCGTCCTTTAAGTTTTCGAAGTAGTCTCTAGGCAGGAAGTACTCTTGAAAACTCTGTATGAATGTTGTCCATGTCGTCCAGTGCTGGTTATTCGCCACGTACCATTTCAGAACCATTCCCTGCAGTAGTTCAGGCATGGCTCTGGGGACCAGATTCAGGTTGAGTCCATACGTATCGGCAGACCACTCGACTTGGTCCAAAAATTCTAACGCCTTCGTGGTGCCGTCGGAGCGAAAGTTCCACTCCCGGACTTGTTTCACTACCCTCGGGTATTCTTGGGACATAGTCGTCGCCGTGTGGTCACTCTCCTTGTTGGCTGTGGTGTGGATGCTGCCCATAGTGTCTGGTGATTGTATCGCGCGCGCGCTGCTGCGCTGGTTGCCGGCACATGCTCAAATGCGCGAAATCAATGTTCGTCGCTTGTCTTGCATCTGCAACTTGTCCGCTTTCCCTCGCTGGTGAACATCTGCCATGAATTGCCGCAAATTCTTGTATCCTTGTGCTGTGTGGAAGTCTGGATTCGTGAGTGTCCACCCACTGTCCGAATTGTCGACGCATCGTATCCAGTGTTCCGCTAAGCTCCACCTGGAATTCTGCCTCAGCACTTCCTCCTTTTTTAGGTTATAAACCCACGCACGAACCATTTTTTATTTTTTTTTAATATATATAATGTGTGTTATTAATTATCGCAACCACCAACGTTGGGCGCCAGTTGTAACGAACCTTTCTGCTTCTCCCGGCCGGGCTTAACCTCAGCCGAGCTGTGGGTCCGTGCAACAAATTTTTATTTGTGCGAAGCGGACAATTGACCCAGCGCTTTATATATGTTAGTAGACTTGCTGTCCCTCGCCGGTGTTCTCGACTGAAGCCCCTGGTCGGTTTCGACGAGCGATCTTGTTCGCAACGAGTTGGCTCCAGGCACTCCGCTCACTAGCTAGGCGAGTTCAAGGCTCCCACCTGTGTGACAGCTGCAAACGTACGACCCTCCGGCTACCGCCAGGATTTCGCACGTACTCGCGTTGTCAGAGCACAGTGTTTGCCGCACTCACGTCGCAGAGCTCTTGCGAGTTTCGCTCGGCACTCCGCTCACCGGCTAAGCGAGTTTAAGGTTTAAGATTCACTCTTCTCACCCGACTTCGGAACCTCAATGTCCCGCGTTATCCCTCGATGTTCCCTCGCCGTCGAGTCCCTCATTGTTCCCCCGGCGTCGTCTCTGGATTTTTATTCACTGGATCCTGATTATAAGTACCGTGCGCTAACCAATAGCGCGTGCTTTTCTTCTTACACTTTCCACTTGTTGACCGACTGCGCTTTTACTTGTTGACCGACTGACGTTGTCTTATTTGGTTGACCGACTGACCCTTTCCTGATCGACCGACTGACCGCGTTTGGTGCTGCGACGCACTTCTTATAGTCCTCCCTCGCAGCCTTTTGTCGCGACTGTATCACGCGATCGGCGTGGTAGCGTGATCTTTTGTAATTTTCCACTCTGTTCTGCTGGCGTCAGCCAATGTCTGTCGTTAGTGTGAGTATGGATGGCGATATTGCGCTCGCCAAACTCCTCACACTATAACGGCGCTTGTCCTGTATGACGCGTGCGCCAGACACGCTCACATTGCTGACCACCTGCAGTTGAAAGAGAGAGGGCGAAAAAGAGCGAATCAGGGCCGGATTTCGGTCTGATATGCAGTTACTGTGAGAGGCGCATATAGCATAAATGTATATTCTGTATACATTTATTTGCCACGGCTATATGGCTCCTCACAATATATTTATTTTTTTACATTTTACTACTTTATTTAAATTTTATTTATTTATTTTTTTGTTTTAAGAAAATTGTTCTAAGTGATTATTTTATTGGCTTATATGACGATATTAAATTATCTTCAGTATCTTTGCGTAATAACAAAAAAAAATTGTTTATTAAAATTATTATTTTAATTTTTCATTGTTGATATTTTTTTTCAGTGTAGTGCGTAACTTATTCTAATACTAATTTTATTCATTTTAATAATTATTTAGATTTAGTAATTTTCGTTTTTTTCAAGAACATGTTTTCAAGTCAATTCAATAACACTGCTGTGAACAAATTTTTATGTATATATAAAAAGAAATAAGTGTATATATGTAGGCGATTATGATAAAAGTATATGAATGTTGTAATCAAATTTAATAAGGGAGGAATAATGTTCAAGTATGAACATGAGTTACTGTCCCCCCGGAGAATGTTCAAGTATGAACATGTTCAGATGCCGATAGCTGACTAAATGCAGCGTTCTCGAGATTAGGCACTTGAGGCGAGCATGCATGGGGTCAAGCTAATTTTAGAAGTTCAAGAGGGCATGGGACAAATATTGCAGTCGCTGCACACGATGGAGTGAGACAGCGGTCGTCTTACAAACGGCCGCTCTCGATAAGAGACCAATGCGGTCGCCTTACAAACGGCTGCATAATATATTTCTATAGATGTATGTAGATTTAAGAATTGTGTATAAATAAAGGGCTTGCTCGTCAGAGCAGGCAGTTCGAAACTAATCGTCGACTCAGCTCGTTTGATTTCACACTATACGTGTCTCAAACATTTTGGTCCTTCGAAACCGTGTCCAGAGTTCGAAACTAATCGTCGAGTCTGGAAATACAGTTTTACACTATATGTAATCTGTATAAATTGAACTTCGCGCCGCGTTCAGAGTTCGTTGTTTTCTAAAAAAAAAAACTGAAAAAAGTGATTATGATGTCGGACAAACAAACTGAACTCATGAAAGCTCAAGTCAAACTCAGAGAGCAAGTGCAAAAACTAATCAGCCAAGGTGCAAGTACGACATCGTTCGAGAAGATTTTAACCGAGTTTCGGTTAAATAACTCGAAGTTAGTGAAGCTCGTATCTTCCGAACACGAATATTTCAAAAAAAAAATATTCGAGTCAACCATAGCTGAAGTAACATTATATAAAAGTAAGGAGACGCAAGTGAAACCAGAGGAGAAGATGGTTTTATCCGCAAGGGAACCCTCAACATCGCAGGAAGCTATGGCTTCCTCTTCGACGATTTACGAGCAACATGTTAAAACGAAAAACAGAGAGATCCAATCTCTGGAGGACGTACAAGAGTTCATCAATCAGCTATACCATGCGGTGGATTCAGTACAGAAAAACGTGGTTAAAGAGACAACGCACCGTCAACAGAGAACTTGCCGATTTTGTACGATAAGCGGGCACGACATAAACCGATGTCAAAAATTTAAAGCAGCAAATTTAAACAAACGAAAGGAATTTGTAAAAATTCAACATTTATGCTTCCGTTGCTTGGGGACTCATGCTATGGCGGAATGCAGAAAGGACTGGAGATGCCAGCAATGTAACAAGCACCACAATACTTTGTTACATGAAGAAACAAAAAAGGAGAGTGTGAACTGGCTTAAACAAAATAAAGGACAGGAAACACTGTTGGCCACAGCTGTTGTCAACATAAGAAGTGCCAATGGAAACTACGAGCAACTTCGAGCATTGATGGATGGAGGATCGCAGCGCACCCTGATTTCCGAAGAGGCAGCGCAGCTTCTAAGGCTGAAGAAAAACAAGGAGAAAGTGGAAATACAAGGAATAGTTTCAAACGGCGTGGAACTGGCAAAACACAGTATGACACTTGAAATAAAACCTCGATTTTCAAGAAGTTTCAAGGCAAAAACAACGGCGCTAGTACTTTCCAAGTTGCAAAGAGCACTCCCCAGCAAGAAGATTGATATGGATATCAATACAGACTGGAAAAATTGCACTTTAGCTGATCCAAACTTTAACATGCCTAGTAGAGTAGACATGGTCATTGGTGTGGACTTATTTCCCTTAATAATGATGGGTCAAGTCAGGACTATTAATGGAGCGCTTGGACAAAAGACACGATTCGGATGGATAGTTTCCGGAAATATTGCCCAAGCACCGCCAAAGAAAATCATAACAGCGACCTCAACTGTAAACATTGATGATCTGGAGCGCTTCTGGGAACTAGAAAAAGAAGACGCCGATGTAACGGAAGAAAATTTGCATTGTGAAAATTATTACCAGAAAACTACATCAGTAGATAAAGATGGACGACTAATAGTCTCAATACCATTTCATAGCACCATTGAATTGGGAGACTCTCGTAAGCAAGCAGTAGCAAGACTACTGCAAATGGAGAAGAAATTTAAAAAGAACCAAATGCTCTACCAGGAATACAAGAACTTCATGAAAGAGTACCTGCAGCTCGGGCATATGGTGCCAGTAAACACAGCAGGCAAAGGCAAATACTATCTGCCGCACCAGGCGGTGATAAAGCAAGACAGTCTAACCACAAAATTAAGGGTGGTTTTTGATGCGTCAGCAAAAGCCACATGTGGTCGTAGCCTGAACGACGCAATGTCAATCGGTCCCAAAATTCAAAGGGACATTTTTGAGATTTTATCCAGCTGGCGCATGTGGCGATATGTGATGACAGCAGATGTGGAAAAAATGTATCGTCAGATCAAAATAACGCCAATTGATCAGGAATACCAATACATAGTTTGGAGAGAGAATCCAAAGGAGTCAATCAAAGAATTTAAATTGACAACCGTAACGTATGGGACATCAGCCGCACCATATCTAGCAGTGCGTTCATTACATCATCTGGCGGACTTGTACTGCAAAGATGATGAAAAGTTAATGCACATTATAAAAAAGGATTTCTACATGGATGATTTAATGACTGGAGCCAACACGATAGAAGACTGCACTGCGATCCAACAAAAGATAAGAGCTGTCTTGAAGAAAGGAGGAATGCATCTACGCAAATGGGTCTCCAACAATCAGAAGATAATTGCATCGATAACAAACACAAATAAGTCGGAAAAAATCGAAATAACAAAGGACGAGTCAATAAACACATTGGGATTGCTTTGGGACCCAGCCAGAGACGATTTTACGTTCAGCGTAAAAGTACCGCACTTGGGTCATATTTCAAAGCGTTCGGTGCTTTCTCAACTAGCGAGGATATTTGACCCATTAGGATGGCTAACTCCGGTAACATTACAAGGAAAATGTTTCATGCAGGAACTATGGAAAATATCCCTCAAGTGGGACGCAGAACTGGAAAAGGGCTTGGCAGACATTTGGCGCAACTTTGCAAATGAACTGCCAGCCTTAACAAGTATACGGATTCCGCGGTGGATTGGCAGCAAGGGTCCTACAGCCATTGAGCTTCATGGATTTTGTGACGCCTCTGAGAAAGCATATGCTGCCGTAGTATACGCAAAAATAGGCAGCCAAGTCACCTTGCTTGCATCAAGAAGCAAGGTAAATCCATTAAAAAACAAGAAAACCATCCCCAAGTTAGAGCTATGTGCAGCTCAACTTCTGGCAAAACTATTATTTCGAATCTCATCCACCATGAACAGCCGAGGTCAAATCAACGCATGGAGCGACTCGCAAATTACAATTGCATGGATCACAAATAAGCGCAGTAAGGACAAATTTGTGAAAACCAGGGTGGATGACATTACGAGCCATCTACCATCAGTAAAATGGAACTACGTGAAGTCAGAAGAGAATCCAGCAGACGTCGCTTCAAGAGGAATCACACCAAAAAAGCTGGAACATCATTCGACATGGTGGCATGGGCCACAGTGGCTAACTCAGCCAGCCAGTGAGTGGCCAGTACAAAAAGAAGAGGAGATCCTGATAGTGGCAGCAACGTTGAATGAAGACGGTCCACTGACAAAATTGCTGTTTAAATATTCGAGTTTGTCGAAATTGGAAGGCGTAATCGTTAATATTTTACGATTTATAGCAAAGCTTCGGGCAAAAATCACGCAAACATCGTGCACAGACATCAACCTTTGGAGTAAGGCAAAATCAACAATTATAAAGCTTCAGCAGCAACTAGACTTCGGAAAAGAGATTCACCAACTGCAGAACAAAAAACGATTGGTTGCTAAAAACAAACTACTACCACTCTACCCGTTTCTGGACGATGAAGGAATTCTGAGAGTTGGAGGTCGACTCGAAAACTCCGCCTTACCATTCGGAATAAAACATCCCATCATCATAGGAAAATCCCATTTAGCTTGGCCACTGATCGATAAGGCCCACAAAATGACCCTACACGGAGGAATCAAGTTAATGAAAAACTTCATACAACGGGAATACTGGATATTTGGGTGTCGCAACCTGATAAGAAAACATTTCCGAGCATGTGTCACATGCGTTCGATACAGACAGGAGTCAATCAACCAAATCATGGGAAACCTACCCACTTATAGAGTGATCGGAGAGTTTCCATTTTATGCTACGGGCATAGATTATGCGGGACCATTCCAAATTAGATGTTGGAAAGGACGAGGGCAAAAAGCTTATAAGGGATACGTCTGCATCTTCATTTGTATGGCTACAAAAGCAATCCATTTGGAGTTGGTCAGCGACATGACCACGGATAAATTTCTGGAAACTCTACATCGATTTTTTGCAAGACGGGGCAAAAGCAAACACCTGTACTCCGATAATGGAACAAATTTCGTTGGAGCAGCAAGAAAACTAAATGTCGATTTAGAAGCTGCTATTTTGAGCAATACAAAAGTAGCACCAATTTTGCAAAAAGATGGCATAACCTGGCATTTTATTCCCCCGGGGAGCCCCCACATGGGTGGATTGTGGGAAGCTGGCGTGAAATCCATGAAATACCATTTAAAGCGTATACTTGGAAACAATAGCTGCACCTATGAGGAGTTCTCTACGCTGCTATGTCGTATAGAGGCAGTGCTGAACTCACGGCCATTAATCTCAATGGGAAATGAGAACGAGACGGACGATGTACTCACCGCTGGACATTTCCTAGTGGGCAGGCCACTTATAAGCGCACCAGAAAATATGGACGTGCATGGGCAGATAGGATCGCTAGACAGATGGAGATACATTCAGCGGATGACTGCAGAATTTTGGAAAAAATGGAAAGAAGACTACTTGGTGTCGCTGCAAAAAAGAACAAAATGGCAAAGCGGTAAAGAAAACCTTAAGGAGGGTCAAGTGGTACTGATCAAACAGGAAGATACACATCCAGGAAAATGGCCAATGGGAAAAATCATAAAAACCGCCAAAGGAGAAGACAATAAAGTCAGAGCTGTCATAATTAAAACTAGTAACGGCGAGATAAAACGGTCAATTAATAAAATTTGTCCGTTACCAACACAAGAGGAAGAGCAAAAGACTCTACGAAGAAACACACGGAGTAACATGACTGCAGCAACCATGTTAAGCCTACTAATGATGTTCCACGTGACAACTGGGGTCATTATTTCCAATCAAAATAGCTCAAAAATACATATAAGGGAGCTAGAAAACGAATCAGCAACATTTCTGGAAAAGATTGGAAAAGTGGAAGTGGCATCTTCAAGCTGGGACTTCCTATTCTACTTCAATTTGGAAGCCTACTGGGATGTATTGCGGCAAGCTCCCGCAATATTGGAAAAAGCTGAAGGAATGTGTCCAAAGTTCCAGGATTTTGATCAACAGTGCATTGCAATGACAGCAAGAATCAGGCGGCAATTGGATAGAATAGAGGAAAACAATAACCTAATAATGGAACCTTCGCATCAAAGAAAGAAGCGCGAGTGTGAGACTATTTATGTATGTCCCAACGGATGGTTTGACATCTCAGAAAAGGTTATATCAATGGTTAACATGAAGACATTAAGAAAAAACCAAGAAAATTTGAGAAGTTATGTGGAAAATCAGACTTCGATTATCAACGCAACCGTCAACTTAGTAAAAGCAACGACGGACAGTGTCAACGAAAACTTCATCGAGATGACTAAAAAATTGAACGATATGACTAAATTCATCAATGTTCAATATCTAGTATACCGAGAGGCAATTAAATTCTTGCTACTCATGCACCAACTGAAAGACCAGATCGACGAGGCGGAGGCAATTCAAGAAAAAATAATTGATTTATTCATGGACTTAAATCAAGGAAAATTAAATCCCATACTCATCAAGCCTTCTCAGATGTTAAAGGAGATGAATAAAGTGCAGGATGTTATGCCACGCAACCACATGTTACCTGGGAAAACTGCTGGACATAAACTGCAAGCAGCATATAAATTTCTCGCAGCGTACGGAATATTCAAAGATGAGATGATCTTAATTAAGGCGAAAATTCCACTATACCTGAATCAGGAGTCAGCCATCTTCAAGATAATCCCGATACCATTCATCTCCAATAATCAGAAAATGATTCCAGTGGTAGCAGCGAATTATATGTTATACAACACGGCGCTAAACACCTTCCACTTAATGTCCGACTCAGATTTGAACAAGTGCCGTTGGGAGAACGAGGAAACAAGAGTCTGCCAAGGAAACTGGGCATGGAAGGATGCAGAAGAAAACTCCTGTGAAACAGCACCAATGAAGCCCCATTCAAAAATGTCGTGTTCAATGATTGAATACAAAGAGAAATCATTTTGGATGGAACTGAGTGTCCACAATCGCTGGTTGTTTAAGACATTTTTAAATACATCGGGTCAAATCCAATGCAGTGACTCGCATCATCAGTTAGTCAAATTGCCGAGTGTGGGCATCCTGGACCTAAATGAAGGGTGCTCATTAAGACTGAAAGGCGTGACTCTACAGGCTCCTCAGAGTGTACACACATCGCTTAGAGGGAATTACTCGACGCATTTTATAAAGCAAGCAGACGACGATCAACCCTTCGAGTTAACACCCATTGTATCGCTGACGATCAACAACACCAAGGAGCTTGCGAAACTACAAGAGAAACTACAATACCTCAACGACCACAAAGTGCATTTAGGCGACTTGCATTTCTTCACTGCAAGTGGTCACATGTCACTTATTTTAGTAATAATTGTTATAATAGGTCTTATCATTTATATAAGGATAAGATGTTTACAGAACAGAGAATTGTTTAAGATTACGTTTACTGCCCCCCCGGAGAATGTTCAAGTATGAACATGAGTTACTGTCCCCCCGGAGAATGTTCAAGTATGAACATGTTGAGATGCCGATAGCTGACTAAATGCAGCGTTCTCGAGATTAGGCACTTGAGGCGAGCATGCATGGGGTCAAGCTAATTTTACAAGTTCAAGAGGGCATGGGACAAATATTGCAGTCGCTGCACACGATGGAGTGAGACAGCGGTCGTCTTACAAACGGCCGCACTCGAAAATAAACCAATACGGTCGTCTTACAAACGGCCGCTCTCGATAAGAGACCAATGCGGTCGCCTTACAAACGGCTGCATAATATATTTCTATAGACGTATTTAGATTTAAGAATTGTGTATAAATAAAGGGCTTGCTCGTCAGAGCAGTTCGAAACTAATCGTCGACTCAGCTCGTTTGATTTCACACTATACGTGTCTCAAACAAATAATTTATTTTAATTCAAAATTTTCTCTTTTACATTATTACATTATGCATTACGCTAAATGTTTCGAAAAGCAAAAGGCAAATGCTCTGAGCACAATCAAAAGAGCATCATTAAAAGTTACATTATAAAAGTTAATCGGACCACAAGAATTATCAATATCGAAGAGAGGAGAGTGCAAGAGATTTAGAGCTCACGCTCACGTTGGCTCGCTCTCAATTTTTTTTGTCTCTCACTCTCTCCTTTTGCTCATTTTCGTTTTGTTTGTCCGCGTGCAAAAGCCTGCGCTGGCTTTTACAGTGGGACAAACATCACAATCACTCACCCAAATTACTCCACGATGAATTCCTCCTCGTAAACGGTTTTGTTGTTGCTAAATTGTGGTATGTTTTTTATTTAATACTGTATATTCAGGGGCGCGTTTTATTATTTATTAATGTAATGTTGAAATGGAATTTTGTATGGCAATATAAGGTTATATTACATATATACTGTTACTAGTCAGTTTTACAGCGTTAACAAATAAGATGTAACGCGT
>JAWNLC010000773.1:0-146740 GCA_035041535.1 Drosophila cognata | reverse complement strand
CATATACCCCATTTTACTAAACTGGATAGTCTTAAATTTAAATTGTATATAAAAGGTGTCGCCATGAAACATTATTTTTGATGATTTATCGTAACGGTTTGCGTTCCATTAATTCCGCATCGCTTCTGCATCACCAGCAAATGACCGTAAATTATTTCATTCATGTCAGCAAAAATGTTAAAAAAAAATCGGAACTATTGAAGTTGAAGTGGCTGCAGCATAATTATATGCATAATTTTTTAATTTCTGTATGAGAGGACAATTTAGACTGCAAGTACAATTACAAAGTGTGCTTGGCTTGGTGAAAAATACATGGGAATGTTTTATATTATAGGCAAGTCATTAGTTTACCTGTCCAGTCGTGCCAGTGACCAAAAATCAATATTTAATTCAGAACAAGCATAACGCTATATTATTTTTAATTGCATACCCTTTGCAACCAATTTTTAAATGGTTTGTAAATTGACAAATCATTCCCAAATCAAATCCGAAACGTTTTCTGTGTCACCTTTGATGTTTACTCTCTCAATCAACTCGGGCTAAATGCTAATACGGTATCGCTGTGCGTGACACAGAAATTTCGTTTTGTGTTTTATTTCACAGTTCCAGAGTAATCGATAAATCATCGATGCACGACGATATCACTTTTAAACTCACACTATTGTGTTTAGCGGCAAAATTCGCTTGTGGTGAAATAATTTACTATATACTGCAAAGCAAAACCAAAAGCATTGAAAATGGACATTGAATTGCCTTACACGGCAGAGTATGCAAAAAGTGGCCGTGCTTCTTGTAAAGGATGTAAAACTCCAATTCCAAAAGATTCTTTACGCATTGCTACCATGGTCCAAGTAAGTACATCGTGCATATGTACATCTATGATTGATGGTTTTCTTTATGTTTGCTATATTGTGTACATCGAATATAGACAAATATATTATTTATGTGCCACACTCGTGTATGCATGTGCTGTTTTTTTTATTTAATATGCGGATGCCATTCCTGCTACTGCAGTCGCTCTTAAGCCTATTTTCAGACTGTGAGGCTTCTGCTTTTGTGCTTTGCCTAGCCATGACTTAATTACTTTAGTTTCATATTTAAGACACACAAATATATACTATTATGATTATTATATAAAGTTGATATATATTCATACATTTGGGCTATATTTGGCTCTTTATCTGGGCAAGACTAAAAATCGACCGCTGCCCCAACAGTACGGCACTTGGAAGAGAATAGACATGCATATGTTATGGATTCAATATATGCTGATTTACCAGGACCACTGAATGTCATTAAATATTTAATTATTCTTCCACCTCCAACTTGTTGAAATTTTGGTACCATATTTTCTTTATCAAAGACAACCTCTTTAGTATTATTATTTAGTTTAAGGGCAAGAATTGAACTCCTTTGCAAATAAGTGTGATTGTGATCTCTGGCTAGTTTTGAGACCTAAGGCTTCAGCCATTAATCTTCTCAAATAACACAATTTCAATGAACACAATATTATTTTCAAATTGACATTATTACACAAAACTTTTCTTAAGACATATAATACAAACTTAATTATCTCAACACACAAAATTTGCAACTTATCTGCTGCGTACAACAATTAAATGGAATACCCTTCGATACAACAAATTTCATACAACTGAGAATTACACTGCGCGAAGGTGCTTATTAGTTTCATTGCGACGTTTTATCCCCACTTTGCCCAAAATTGAATGTTGTTCGAAATGTCACCATTCGTAATGACGCTTAATAATATTATTTTAAATGGCCGATTTTAACTATAATGTAATAATGTAAAAAAGTTCGTTGCAATCTAAGATTTGCTGAAATAGAAGATTTGTACAGTTCAGTACGAAAAATATGCGGGGATATCTTCTTGCTTGTACGAAAACTGACTGTTTTCCTTGTTACGGTGGCCTTGAGCTGGCTGACCCTGAGCGTCGCAATCATTGAGCAGCACACTGACACAATTATTAATAATATTTATTAGTCTCCCTTTCATGATGGAAAAGTTCCAAACTGGTTTCATAAGGACTGTTTTTTGAAGAAACAGCGGCCAGCCACTGTGGGGGATATTAAGAACTTTGAAAATTTGAGATTTGATGACCAAACTGAGCTGACAAAACATATTGGTATGTATAATATATATAAAAAATGAAAAGCTTAACAAAAATGGTTGTTATTAGGTAATGCACAAGTAGCCGTTGCTGGCAAAGCGGGTAAGCGTTCAAAGTCCGAACAGCAAGCAATTAAAGATTTCGGTATTGAGTACTCTAAATCGGGACGGGCAGCATGCCGTGGATGCGAACTAAAAATAAACAAAGATGAAGTTCGAGTATGTAAAACACTTTACGATACTGAAGTTGGAATGAAGTACGGTGGTCAAAAAGTCTGGCATCATTTGGAGTGCTTTGCTAAATTGCGATCGGATCTTGGTTGGCTTGATACAGGTGAAACTCTTCCTGGATATAAAGGATTAAAAGCTGACGACAAAGCGGAAGTCTTAAAATTGTTGCCGTGAGTATTTTTTATTGTCGTTCATTCATGCTATTCAACTTAATTAAATTATATAGCCGTATTTGTCAGTTCCCATGCGAATTAGCTCCTTAGTTTTCTGTGTTCGGTATTCACTTGTTATATTAAATAATAATAAATTACAAATCGCTAAATGTTAATTTTTTGATTGCAGTTTAATAAAGTCTGATGATATACCAGACGCCAAGAAACCGAAGCTGGAGCCAAAAGATGAGGCCGAAGAAAATTATAAGATGAAAAGGATTAAAGAGCAGAATGATAATTTATTCAAATTCCGTGACGTATTAAAAAACGGAATGAAAAAAACAGATATTGAGAAGCTTTTGGAGTACAACGGACAGACACCTATAGCTGGTGATTCTGAAAAACTTTTAGATCAAGCGGCAGATCTATTGGCATTTGGCGCAATTGAATCTTGTCCAGAATGCAAGAGCACACAGTTTATTTTTAATAAATGTGGTTACCTTTGTAATGGAAACTTCTCAGAATGGACAAAGTGTACAAAGTTATTCACTGAACCCAAGCGAAGTGCATGTAAGGTTCCGAAAGACTTCAAAACTACTTACAATTTTTGGAGCGATATTAAAAAAAAACCCGAAACGCGAATTATTCATTACGTGCCTCCAAGTGCATCAACTATTGCCAAGGACATTACTATAAAGAAAAATCCAGATGAAATTGATGGGTTAGTAAACAAAAAATTTTTCATTACAAAATTCAATACACTCTAGACAATTAAAATATTTTACCTGTTTTTTTCAGTCCCAAAATTAAACGAGAACGACCCCCATTATACAATTTTAAATTGGCAATAATTGGTCTGAAAAACAATGAATCCGAAATAAAAAAACGTATCGGAAAATTAGGCGGAAAATTCGATACTAAAATACATGGTGATACCATAGCTATTATATCTACAGAAAAAGAAGTGGAGAAGATGAGCTCTCGTATGAAAAGAGCAAAAGAGCTTGGTATACATATTATTCCTGAGAAATATCTTGATTCTGTGGAATCTGATGGCACTGGCGCCCTTAATTTCATAAGTAGTATGACTCTTTGTGACTGGGGTACAGACCCATCAGCCCGTCTTCCTCAAGAAGAATTAAAGAGTTCAAAGTCGAAAAGCATCTACACAAAATCTGTGCCAAAGTCAGTGACTCTTAAGGTAAAGAATGGACTTGCTGTAGATCCTGATAGTGGTTTGGAGGATATAGCGCATGTGTATGTCAAAGGCGACGATAAGTATAATATTGTACTAGGCTTAACAGACATACAGCGCAATAAATGTTCATACTATAAATTGCAACTTTTGGAAGCCGATAATAAGCATAAGTACGTCTATAATTTGCATCATATATTCATATTCAGCAAATAAGTATATTCAATTTTAATTTTATAGGTTTTGGATTTTCCGCTCTTGGGGCCGTATTGGCACAACTATTGGAGGTTCCAAGGTGGAAGATTTTAGTACGGTAATAGAGGCCATAAATTGTTTTTGTGCTGTGTATTCTGAAAAAACAGGAAATGATTTTAAAAACAGAAATAATTTTGAAAAAGTTCCGGGTCGCATGTATCCAATAGACATTCAATATGAAGATGATAATGTAGTGAAAGACACCGGCAATGAAAATATTGAGTCTAAACTTGAACCATCGCTTCAAAGCTTAATAAAGCTTATTTTTGATATCGAATCTATGAAGAAAAGTATGATGGAATTTCACATAGATATGGAAAAAATGCCATTGGGAAAACTGAGCTTGAAGCAAATTCAGTCTGCATACTCGGTTGTTACGGAAATATATAATTTAATACAGACACATGGCAGTAACCCTGGATTTATTGATGCCAGTAATCGATTCTACACATTAATTCCTCACAGTTTTGGAGTCCATGCGCCGCCTTTAATTGATACAATAGAACAGGTCGAAAGTTTACGTCAAATGCTGGATTCGTTGGCGGAGATTGAAGTTGCCTACAATTTAATTAAGAGCGAGGATAATATGGAGGACATCAATCCGCTGGATAAACATTACGAACAGTTGAAAACACATCTACAACCACTGGACAAAAATAGTGAAGAATTTGCAACTTTGAACAGTTATGTGCAAAATACACATGCATCTACACATAGTTCATATGAGCTTCAAGTTATAGACGTATTTAAGGTTGCCCGTCAAGGAGAAGCTCGGCGTTTTAAGCCATTCAAGAAACTGCATAATCGTAAATTGCTATGGCACGGTTCTCGACTAACAAACTTTGTTGGAATATTGTCGCATGGCTTGAAAATTGCCCCGCCTGAAGCTCCACCAACTGGCTACATGTTCGGCAAGGGTATTTATTTTGCAGATATGGTGTCCAAATCAGCAAATTATTGTTGTACCAGTCAGCAAAATTCTACAGGAATAATGTTATTGTCTGAAGTGGCTTTGGGTGACATGATGGAATGTACGTCCGCTAAATATGTGGAAAAATTACCAAAAGGTAAACACAGCTGTTTTGGCCACGGTCGCACGATGCCAGATCCAAAAGGCTCAAATGTACGGGATGATGGTGTAGAAATTCCACTTGGAAAGCCTGTGACTAATGAAAAATTAAAGTCTTCGTTGTTGTATAATGAGTATATCGTATATGACATTGCACAGGTTAATATTCAATATTTGCTCCGCATGGAGTTTAAGTACAAATATTAATATAAGTTGCTTATGAAAACCAGCTAAAATATATATTTTTTTCAACTTACTTATGTGTTGCTTTTTTTTACTTACGACAAGATAAAACGAATGAATCAATATAATTTGAACAACAATGGCTTTCTCGCCACAGCCCGGGCAGACAGGGAGTCCAGCCTCTCACAAGTATTTCGTGTTACAAATTTAAATACCAATGGTGCTCTGGTATTTGCTCGCTGGCCGTCTATAGAAAGTTTTACTTTCTGTGTAAGTAAAGTCTGAGTCGGCGATTTAAAATACATTCTCAAATATTGTAATACCTTTGCTCGTTTTTTTTATTTAATGCATTATCGGAATTAATTATATTTATCTTTTCGACAAATCGGCAACTTAGCGGATTTTGCATACTTCGATTAAGAAAGTTTATATGAACTACATTTTTATTTATAAAAATATTTATTTTTTCAAAAATTATTAAATTTTATAATAAATAAATAAATAATACTTTTGCAGATAGTAAAAACATATGTAAATTGTCACGATTTATAACATTTACATTTTAAGTATTTTCTTCATCGAGGTATTGAATGGAGTTCATTATAAACTCATAAACCTCATTTATATGTTTTTGTAATTGGTCTGAAAATCGAATATAAGAAAATTAAGTTTTCATCATAAATGTGTATTTCAATTGTCGTACCTTGATCAGTCTGCACAATTTTGCTGTTCATTCCGTCGTCCTCCATGCTATGCTCCATAGGCATACTATCGTGGAACATATTCTTAAGCTTGGGTAAAACCAGAAGCAAACAAATTATTCCGATAAATTTAACAATTTTTTTAAATATTAATAGCTTTAAAATTAATTTTCCAATTGTTAATAGACTTATTTTAGATTTTAGTTTATCCAAAAACGAATCGTGTTTATGATATGGTGTTGGATAAGATGGTCTATAAAATACTGGTGGTTGGGAGTTATAAGGCAATGGTGGGGGACCGTATACAGGGGCCGGTGGCGACGTAGCTGGCGGTAAATAGCTATTATCTGGTGGTAAATAGCTATTATCTGGTGGTAAATAGCTATTATCTGGTGGTAAATAGCTATTGTCTGGTGGTGGGTTGTATTGATAGCCTCCTCCATTAGCATCTAATTGAATATAAAAGCAAAATAGATTAGAAAGACGCATAGTAATTGTATGACAGATCATTAAAGACGCTTATCTTTCTAAGAAAAATATTAAAACGAATCAACTGAAAATATCCTACTCATATTAAAAAATCCGCTGAAAACCATTCATAAATAATGTCTGCCAACGAACCAAAAGCACAAGAAATATGTTATACGGCCAAATCGAAGTAGCAGCCCTATTATGATAATATATACTTTTTATAGTACAATTTGAATGGGCCATTTTTAGGGCTATAAGTTACATAACCTGCGTACATGACAACCAATATTTACAAGCCATGCAACTAAAACCGGTAATAAAAAGTATCACAATTTGTACCTTTACAAATTTATAAATAATTTAAATTAAATTTGGCCACCAGATAATGGTTTTCACGAATTGTGTGACAAAAGTTAAAGTGGCTGGTAAATTTACCACTGTTGCGCTTGTATGGACGGAATGCGTGACCAACATTGTATACATAACCAATATCCTTTCTTCCTTGAAACGTGCAACCGCTCCTCAAATTACTCAGTCAAAAAGGGAATCTCGCATTTTCACATAAACCATTCCTTTACAACATACCAATTTAAATAAGTCTTTCCAATTCCTTAATATACCAAAAACACATAATTATAAAATATACATTTTCGAAATTCAGGGATCTGAGCGATCCAGCAGACGCTAAATAAACATAATTTTATTAGTTATTTTTATTGTTATTAATAAATATGGAAACTAAACACCTCTTGACAAAGTAACGCTGCTTGAAGCATATTATAATTCAATCATTTCTTATTTCAATTGACGAATACATATTCGAGCCGTAACATAACTTGCATTAAAAGTTGGTGAAAAACAATTTAATAAATTAAGAATGCATTTAGCATATTTTGCACAATGTATTTCACAATTGCAGTTAGTGCAGTTCACATATTAAATAAAATATTCTTTGTCACAAAATATAATATTTTAAATTATGGAGAACTGATTGAAAACAATGCGCAAGAGCTTTTTAAATAACAGTAAGTATGTCGAATGCTTTAGACAACTGCACTTTTTGTTTTTGTAGAGTATAATTTTCAGTAAGTTATTTTTAAATTCTTAAGACTTTAAGCCAGAATGTCCACATTCAGATTCACGCACCATAATCAATACTATTATGTGAATTTTGCAAAGCGTTCACATATGTGTCCGTTGGTAAAGATAGCTCCGGTGAACAGGTGCACACCGCAATGTACCCATACACGAAAACGGTTAGCAAATGTATTTTCATTTTTGTACGGAGCTCTATCATTTGTCTGAGACTGTTACCGAAACTCAAATGAACGGTGTGTATGCCAAGTAGTATGTTTTAAGCCTCGAATGTAAGAGTTAAGGGCCGACCATACATACATTAGTAAATATAACCGATTTTCTCGTTTTCTTTAACAATTCCATACATTGTTGTTCGTTTTCGAATTTCGTATGCATAAGAGTGTGGCAGACTTGCGACGTGATTTTCTGTTTCTTTCGTACGTGCAACAGTCGATTCAAACTCTTTTTGGAATTGCAGCAAATAACTTAACTTTCACTATCCAATTTGTAGAATTTTTATTTTATTTATTTCATAGTCAAATTAATTAACCTTAATTGAGCTTCGGAAATGCTTTCAGATTTATATTATACATAACCAAATTGAAGTCGCTATAAATTAACGGATTTTTCTATCTTCTAAATAAATATAGCTTATTTATTAATATGATTTTAATACTTCTCGCGCAATATTAATTAAAAATAAATTGCGCTGAGAGATGTATAAATTTTTTTCTTATTTTTTGATTCTTATAACCTCATTTGTTATCCTCAGAACTGATATTTATATGTACGAAAAATTGTAATTTAAAGCCATGTTCGTGGCTTAAATTTAAAAATAGAAGCATTACAATCAAACTAAACATTTTTTGTTGTCATTTTCGCATTGGTAAATGTAACTTTTATCAGAACTGTATATATATAAATTTTTTTTAAATATAACGTACTAACTTTCTAGGAAGTTGGTAGATTGAAATGATTTAAGAAATTAAAGCTCAGTTTAGTATCAAAGAGAACTGTATGATCTCGGATTGTAAGTATTCTTTGCAATGCAACATTGTCTGTCATATTGTGACTAAAAGTCATAAGCATACATACTTAGCAATTATGATGAAACTGGTTGGCAAATCATCAGTGCTGAATAGACTATATCTACTATATGAGACTAGTATAGAAAAGACGATTGCTGTACTGTAAAACAAGTCCACGGTGCAGAAGTAAGGAGAACCATTTTTAAGGTAGTAAACATAAGTAACACTCATTTAATCCGGTAAATTACAAGATGTTGACAGCAACAAGAAACGGATTGCTTAGAATTCTAAGCTAACTGATTCGTACGCTTTACTGAATTCAATGCACTCAGTTTGCATTTTAATGACAATTTATAATTTATTAGATTCTTAATGAACTTATTTGCAAAATGTGTGGAGTGATGTTCCCAAAAAAAATTTGATTGCAACGTCCACTAGGAAGCTATGACATCAATGGCCATCCCCACAACTGAGTCCAGGTTGCCAAACCCGATATTTCGGAAATTGTAAATCGATAATATCTCCGACAATTTTAATGATAAAGCCTCCAAACGAGAAAGACAACTTGCTGGTAACCTCCAAAGATCGGCATACACATTTTTAGACCATGCTCACTCTCGCCGCCCCCTCATCACGAACATCCTAATACTTAATGGGTTGTTTTCAAAATTTTATTTACCAATTCTTAATGGGTTCATTACAACAAGAAATTACGGCTATTCTAGGCATGCTGAATAACTGCTGATAACACAGACATCCGACACCTCAATTTCATTATATCTTTAAAATATCGACTGAGCAATATAATATATGTTTCCGTTGATGATAATTTCTTTGCTCAACTGCAAGATGGCTCCATGATCTGGTATGAGAGAATGTCGCCGATACCCACTTACTTTATTTTGTCAAACTTTTTTATTGACCATTACGTATAGTACCGGTAGCATACCATAAGAAGCAAAAAAATGTTTGAAAGAGAATCGGAATTGGAATTTTAACTAGTGGACGTAATCGTCCTGATCATTTTGCTAACATGGCCACTTCTGGTCGATTTGGTGACCAATTTTCGCCGTCACATTCACATTTGTATGGAATCAAACTTTTCCAAACTTAAGGGTAAAAAACCAACAGTCGCACTGTCGACTTCTTATCTCAACCTGTGAACAACAAAAATACAATATATCAATTTTTTTTGATCGAACTATAAGATTATAATAATCGATGTACCATTCGCCTTATTTTAGGCACAAATTTATTCTTCATTTAAAAATGTTCTCAAAATGATCCACTCATTGTAAAGGAAACCCAAACTTCGTAAATTGAAAAGCCGAATATACCACAATCTCCTGCTTAACCCCTTACGTAATGCAGTTGTCAATATACGGCTAGTCCGACATCTTACATGAAATTTTGAATTAACGTCTGAATAGTTTTTCAGAAACTAAGCATACGGAACACTTTAAGCGATTAAGCATTGAGTACGTGTTTAGCATTCGACTGTAGATGATGGTGGCAGAATTCTAGCATCCCCTATCATATTTATCGCTTGAGGATTGCCACTGGGCAGATTGAGGGGACAACCGAGTGCTTTAATGAAGCACCCAAAGTCAACGACGCGTCCCTTGTACTGAAAGGGTAATTTGGGGCAGAGTTCAAATGCGTAATTGATGGGAGGCATATCGCAGCCCTTGGTACAAGAGACATCAATGAAATTCATCAGATCACAGACCTCGATATCGTCACAATCATTGCGATTCAGCACGGACAGTATATTATCGATTAGCTCCAGAGTAAAGGGCATGCGGAATCCCCGCAGAGTTGACCGCACTTGGTTCTCCGGCAGGAACGGTTTATTAGTGGGATTGATGTGGTGGAAATGCTCCATCAACTCATCTCTACCATTCCACAGCGAACGCTTGATCTCCAAATGAGCGGAGGCACGCACCTTATCCCTGGCGCAAGCATTTGGGGGAGCCTGCTCCCCAGAGAAATGACGGCAGAGGGAGATGATCTCATGATCACTGATTGTATTGCCCATGATGGCAACCAAAGCACTCTTAAGGCTCTCAAAGGAAACAAACACTGTGCTCTTCTCCATCTTTCGCTCCATATCAGTGCAGTCAGGCACACAGGACGCGACAAATTGTGCTATATGAGGCTCTAGAGATTTACGCGCCTTTTCAAAAATCTTTTCGATATCGCAATGCGGAAATTGTTCCGGATGATGCTCCATATACATCAAGGTGAACTCATCAGCCGAAGCCAAATAAAAGATAAAGTCTCTTATGACCATGGTGCCACCAATGAAGAAATTGCAGGGCTTATAATATTGAGGCTGCTTGCAGGTGAACGCCTCCTGGCCAGGAATAAGGACGCGACCCCGCTTCATAAAGACACCGCCAAGGAATCCTGAATTGCGCACCGCAATCTCCTGCACCTGCATCGTATCATCGCTGAGGTAATAGCTAATCACAAAGATCCGCTCGCAGTTTTCTCGTATTGTGGACAACATTTTGGCCCCAAAACGCAGCACATAGCGATCGTATTTTATGAATTTCCTGAAATCGGTTTTAGGACGTTTAGCCACAATGGATACACAATTGCCGGCGGAGTCCTCAAAACTGCCCCAGCCATTAAACGGTGGCAGCACCCTGCTCGATTTGTCATACGGTTTGCAGACATCCGATCTTGTTGGCACCGCAATCGGCGTAAAGTCCTCTATCCCGTAGTGATCACGATAGTATTGCTTTGTAAATGGATCCATGTCGGTGATCACTACAGGACGGCCATATACATTGATCACGGTGCCGATCTGCAGATCCCGCTGGCCGTAATACAATACCTCCTTGGAACCCATATTCAAAGGATCGACGCAGTAGCGCACATTCCGCGCTGTTCCCAAAACATTAAGCAAGGTTTTTGGTGTTTGTTGGCCCGGCATCAACATTCCATCAAATTCCTGCAGAACGGGCAATCAGAAATCATAATCGACAAAAAATAGGTGGAGAAATACACGGACCGGTTACTTAAATTCGGAGTCATTCAAGTAACTTTTAAAGATCTTGTTTTACTTACGCGTTGCAAGCGTCCCCGTTTGAGGAAGACAGTGGGCCCATCGCGACCCGAGTTCGTTATGTGGGCCTCCTTCACCTCGATAGTATCGTCGGCTAGATAATAGCACACCTCGAGCTTGCGCACATCGCCCATGTCGGTACGATCATCCCAATACGCCTGAAACTTTAATATCTGTCGATCATACTTGAGGAACTGGGCAAAAGGATGTCGCTTCTCGGGTGGATTGCTGGGTCGGGCAAGACCATGTTTCCTTACCCTTTCGGTAGGATCACTGAGGGAATTACGACGTGAATTATGAGGAAATTATCTAAAGATGTATTTTGCTCTCTCTTTCCATATCTTTTGTTTTTGCGCTTACATGGCAGCCATCACAGGATCTGGGACCACAATGCCGCGCTTGTTGAGAAAATCGCGTGTAAAGCGATCACAGTCGACAAAGTGATAGTTGCGATCGTAGATTTGCACGGTGCGATCAACATTGAGATCAATGATCGATATGAATTCGCTCTCGCATGGCGGTGGCTTGGGGACACGCTGGCGATGCAGAATACACCCCTGCACAATGCCAGAGTTCTCAACCCTGGGTTCGTATATCTCAAGAGTGCCATCCTCCAGATAGTAATAAATCTTAAAATGTCGTACCATATACGGTGCATGATAGTTTTCCTGCAGCGTCTGCTTTATATAGGCTCGAAAGAAGAGCACTTTCTTGTCGTAGGCTAGCCAGGGCGGTAGCCGTGGGCCCGTTCGGGGTGGATATAACGCATGTGCATTCGCCGGCGGACAGGCAATGTCGATGACAACGCCGGCTGGATCCTCGGCCATCGCTGGCTGACGATCACTTAACATCGGTATGCCACGAAAATTGAGCAACATTTGCGATTTTGGATAGTTGACTTTATTGACCTATTGAAAGGTGTACAACATATATGCATGCACATGTACATGTATTCACTTATTTATATAAAACCAATAAGCCAATCAGTACTCACTTCGCGAAAGACCGTCCCCGGCAGGAGGGGCATACCTGGTATGCGCAACATATTGATTAAATTATTATATTCTCTGTTCCAATGCCCTTTTAAGATGTGTATACTAATATCATTGATTGTGTAATAAGTAATGAGTCTTTTAAAAAGATTACTTTAAAAATCTTTGAATTCACACGCCTACTATATATCCAAGTGCATACTCAGCTCTTCGTAATGGAAGACTCGAATTTCATAGTGTCTATGATTTTGCTACAAGGTCAAGAAAAAGGAACCTGACACCGATAATAGAAAGAACACATTTATAAAATAAAATATGAAATCGTTATTGTGAAAGAAATTGGGGATTAGTTTTTTTTGTTATCGAATGAAATGGAAGCTAAATTTTGGAAGTATATATTTCAGTATATAATGAGAATGCATACGCAATATGCAAAGCATGCACAACAAAACATTTCGGATTGAAGTGTTTGCATCTGATTGTCTAAATTACATTTCGCGCAATTCGTCTAAAACTTTTCAAATCAGCTGACCCAGTGTTTTCTTTGTCAATCTTTTTAGTTTTATTATTGCAAAATTTTTGACAAAGCAACAGACTTATATTTTAAATTCAAGTTTAAAACAAATTTATCACTAAACCATTTTTTCTAAGTAATAATTTACCGTTTTTGATTTACCAAGACACTAAAGTTTACCTTTGTGTTTGTCGGCAGCAACATCATCCAAATTTTATATTAACAAAAAATTAGAAACTTCTTGCTTTATGAGTCAAAAACGTTTTACCGGTTAGGGTGTGCTTTCAGCCTTAAAAAGATCTGCTATTTATACTGAAAATACAACGGATCTGTCAAAACGCTTGTCAAATAAAAAACTGCACTTTTTGGATATTTATGCAGCCTAAATAGAAAAGAACGTGTTATTTTTGGAAATAGATTTCCGATATTTTCTTCAATATTTGAGCAATTCAAAAAATTCTCCAGACACATCTCCTTCGTGCACCATTTGTATTTAGTTTCGTCCTTTATATATGCAATAAAATTGTGCAAACAAAAAATTAAATTCAAGAGCTTTGAATTTACAATCATCCGTCTTCGGTTCACACCTTATAGCATGGTCGTCATAGATCGATCACATTCGCCTGAATGTGTTTTTGCTTATCGCACTTTTAGACATGTATCACGTCTGTCAAAGCATGATACACCCAAGGTTAGCTTCTATAAAAATAAAACAAATACAACAAAAACCTTGGTAAAAATTCTATGTTAGATATGCCAGCCATGCGTGTGCTCTACTTAAATTATTATAGTCATCTTTTAATTTTTTGCAATTACGATTACCAATATAGTTTTATTCCCTGGTTAATATACATATTTATATATTGTAGTTTATTACATGTCCTACATTTAAATAAATTTAATAATAAACGCAAACTTGCCCTAACGCAACGCCTACATCTTAATCTTTGTTTCTTTCGACACATCCTTAGTTAGTGCTTTTCATCCAATCAAATTATTTGAAAAAGTGAATGATTTCATTTTCAATCTTTAAACAGGACTATTTCAATAGGTATAAAGTCAAATCCAAAAACAAGGAATGGATATACATACAAATGTTGTTGGTTACAAATGTGGAAGTCATATTTCAAAGTTTCACATATAAAAAATTCGTAATAAGCAAATATCAAACCAGAAATTGTTAGTTATTTGCTCAAACGAATCCAAAGTTTTTGGATTTAATGGCCATCAGCATTTTACTACGTAAAATTGATTTGCTGGAATAAAGGGGGATATACAGCCGAGATATACAAGTATTTGCAGTAGGAAGATGAGAGTCATCCGCAGGTCGTATGGTAACAGACGGTAGAGGCTGAAATCCTTCCTCCGAAGCTGGCAAGGCTGGCGACCCTGTCCAAAAATAAACCTGTAATAGGAATATAATGTTACATCAAGAAAATAAAACATATCGAAATAATACTTACCAAGTCCTGGCGCTCCAGCGTATTCATTTTTTCGACAATACTCCAAAACCATCTTTTAAATTTGAGAAGTTTGTCAGGTCCCTCACTTGATTCGTCATTAAAAGTAGTATAGGAAATCAGTGTGGAAACATTGATATCACCGACACCATTCAAGAGCAAACGTAAATCTTCAGCAGTCAAGCTGTTCATGCAGTTGTCTGGTAATACGTCAAATATACCGTCTTTCAAAGCCTGTAAATACAAATATATATGTGAGCAATCGCCAGAATCTAATAGCATTTATAATTATTACCTCAAGGGCCTTTTCTTGTGATTTTATAAGTCTATATTCAGTATAACGCCTTATGTATTCGAATATGTTAGCTGACGTTACGGGAACGTCGCGTCCGCCTGGGATCAATTCGCGGTTACCACATCCTTCTTCTTTCATCAAATCAATTCTTTAACGGGAAAAAACATAAGTTTATTTATTACTATTGCAAACATGTAACTGAATGATGCACACTTACACAAAGCTCAGCTCCATTCGGTTGATGATTTCTTCACCTTCTTTTGTTTGAGCATCTTGTATGATTTGCCTAAACGATTCGTACAACGTAGGATCAAAAAAGGCTAAATCATGAAATTTGATTTTTCTACCAAGCATGTACTTCAACACATGTCTTTGGAGGAACAGCGGGAGCAATTCGTTTTGCAACAGGCAGAGTCCAATTAGTCTAATGAAAAAAATTAAGAGAAGCATTACGAATTTGTGTTTTGTTAATCTTTCGAAAATTTACTGGTCTAACCTGCCAATATTTCTAAATGCGTTGATACGTTCAAAAGACGCAAGCCCTTGTCGTGGAGTATAAAAGCCACGTTTACCCGGAGAGTAAAATAATGGCTCATTATCATCATCAATAGGTTCAGCAAGCGTCGCTGACGGCAATTTTTTTTGTTGATTTTGCACGTTTATCTCAGACTTTTGCTTAAAATTAATTATTTCAACTGCCTCATTAACTTTTTGTTTAAGCGTTTCATCTGAGGACAGTACAGACAGAAGCTGGGGAGTGGGTATTTCCAGAAGCATGCCCGTTATCTTCGATGCGTGCGATGAGTTGATTGAGTGAATCTGGTAGAAATATAAACTTGTTCATTTCTGGCTTGGAAAATATGCGATATAAAGTTTTACTCACCTTGGGGTAGAGGCGCTCTCCAAGCTGTTGTAGGTGGACAGACAAATGGTCGTTTGACGTTTCTGTAGCAGAAATATCTATATTGACGTTGAATTCAAATACATGTTAATCATATTTCATATGCAAATCCTTATTCGTTTATTCCATACCTGCATTGGTAGTTGGGGTGTACGGTCTTGCATCGGCATTTAATGCTTTTCGCTCCCGAGCCGTACGCCATAATATTTTGCTGCCTGTTCCACGCCTCTGCAATGTAGGCGGATCGCGACTTGAGCCAGACACGGTTCTACTACGCAATATACTCGAGAATGGTACACCGTACTTACTATGAGTACCGCCCGCCTGCACTGAATCCAGATTGGGCATTTTTGCACTTGCCAACAACGCTTCCGAAATGGAAGTATAAAAACTGCGCGCCACGCCCGACCCTTCCCCTGGCTCATCTTTAAATGTCACCTTAACTCTGTTGAATGTAATGGGCGGTTGAGCTCGTCGATTTTGTGTGCCGAATTGAGCATTTAATTCCTTAAAAGTTTGAATTATTAAACTCTCCCGGTTCCGCTCAAGCTTACAAAGAACCAAGTCCCTCTGTTGTCCGTTACGAAGCTTTTCCATATGCCGTCTAAAGCGCATTTCCTTAACAGGAAAGCCTCTCAATTCCGGCAATACAGATCCGTGTTCCATACCAACATCATCCATAAAAACACGTCCAAAAAGATCAAGAGCCAGCTTCCAACGACTCAGCAAAAAATTCCACGATGGCAGTTCTGAAGAACTGCTTTTGTAGAACAAAGAGCCACGAACCGGAAATACTACTGACTGGGATGATGTCTTTTCTCGACTATAATCGCATGTAAGGTGCGATGCTTGTGATGTGCTGGCAGATAAATTTTTACATTCGGGCAAGCTGTTGTCATTTGATTCTAATTTAAAACTGGATGCGCCAGCTCGTACAATAACGCTGCGAACTGCAGATAAAGAGCTCTGTAAAGATTCTGATAAGGAGTTCTCTAAAGTGGCTAAGTCATCCCTAGTTCGAAGTATGCTTTTGTTTGGCGCAATGATCACTTCTGGCCGAGTTGTAATTAAGATATCCGACTTTCTACTAGTTCCTGGCGATTCATCAATCATTTGTACATCAACTGCATCTGCATGGTCTTCAATGTAGTGATTACCTATTAAAATAAACGTAAATTTTAAGATTAATGCCCTGTTAATATCGCTTTTTTATATTAATTTATCGAAGCAAAACCCAGCTCAAATATTTAAGATTTACAAAGATTTTTCTTCTTCTTATAATCCAATTCCATTATAACAACCACCCAATATCTAATAATACGAAGAAAAAAACTATGTTCGTATATCACAGATTCAGTTATTCTCATTATTATGTGTGCAATGCAATGCGAGAATCAGCATAAACGGCCAATTAAAAATTTAAGGTTAGTCCAATATTGCAACAGAAGTCTTAAATTGTCAAACAACTGCTCGATTCGATTAAAATCTTAGATACAAAGCAAAAATCTCGCTCTTTGTTCATATAACCGTAAAATAAACGTGTCATATAATGAAATATGTACATTGAGAATAATTAAGTTGGGTTAGTGAATAGTATGGATGCAAAATGCAAAATATGAATTTTTCCCGAATTCTTACACTTACTTAAAATAAAATAATACAAAGTTCAACAAATACAATATAAACGATTCACCTTCAACTCCTTTATGTAATTTTAAATCGTCTAAGCACTGTTTCTTCTTTAGTTGAACGTAAATATTGGAATCCGCTGTGTCGTCGTCTTTATATGTGGTGCTGTCTTCTTTCGATTCGAGTGCTTCTGCATTAATTTCCTGCTCTGGCGTATGCTGGCTTACACCAATGTCATTTTCAATTTTCATAAAATTGGAGAATCCTAACCTTGTGGGAGGTTGGTCAATAGATCCCTGATGGGACATTTTTCTTTTGGCGGTGTTGTTTTTCACAGTAGGAACAACATGCAAAGGAAGATTTGCAAAGAGGTCCTGTCGCTTTGAATTTGGCTGCAGCAGGTGCGGCTTGTCCGCCAATGGCATGGCCATATCAAGCGGTAAATCAAACCCTTCGGGTGCCGAGCAACCCAAGCTCAAAGTTGAATCAGATCGAGCAAAGAATGTATATTTTCGCATGTTAACATTGGGCGAAGAGCTGGCAGAATATTGCCTTTCCATATTAGACTCCTCAATGTTGCTCAACTCTTCGTCTGTATCATCGTTTTCGATGCAGTTCGATAAATTGTTAACACGTCCAGCAATAGAATCGTTCCTATCGTAGAAGCTAGAGTCGTTGCGCATGTAGTATACGAATGCATCCAGCACGTATGCCATGTGGCGCAACGCAGTTATATCCAATACTGGCAGCGCATCCCTATGCTCCGATGTGTGAGCGCGCATTAAAGAAAGACAATATGTAAAGAAATCCCTTCGAGAACTTGAACCTAATAATTGAACAAGATCAATATAATGCATCAGACATATGTTAAAATTTGTTATACCGATCACATTAACTCCCACAGTTGAAGGAGTCGAAGTAGATGATTGGCTTGTGGTAGCTTGTGCACTCAGGTTTAGAGGATGCAATGGGTGATTTGGATCAGTGTAGTTCGTCAAATATGCACCAAATTTCAGCTGCGCCTCTGTTCCATCCATCACAGTAAACATCCAGTCCCATGTTGGCTTCAAGCGTTTCTCAACAAACGCCTTTCACAATATCCAAGCAATAAAATGATTAAGAAATAAACGTGGGCAGTCGATCATTTGAGATACTTACTTGAACTGCAAGGGCTTCCTCAATGGGTATTTTCAATGAGGTTTCAATATCATTGGTCACATTGTATGACATAATAGCTAAGAGCTCGGATATTTGTCGAATCGTAATACCAAAAGCTCGGCCTAAATTGCTAGCGGTGGTTGCCATTGTGTGAGACTCGGTGGATGTTGTATTTACCGCAGTGTTGGCTGGAACAGCAGATCGACGCAATGCCATTGGGTCAATGAAAACTAAATTCGAACCAGTTGGGACACGAACAGACGATCGAGCATTATCGCGGCTTCTGATTGCCCATTGCATTGTTTGTGGAGTGAGATCATTGCGTGAGTTAGGGTTGATGTTTCGGCGCTCGAGTTGCTGATCGTTGAAACTAAATTCATCAGACTGATCATCCGATTCACCATCTTCAGACCCATCTTCCTCCTGAGCGGAAGAATCACCAGATTCATCCTCCAGAAAGAGAACTCCAATATCTAAAAATAAAATTTTTTAATTTGTGTAATTTAATAGTACTCAATACAAAGCTGATATGACGTGTGTAGTTTACATTTATATTAAGATAAATTTGACCCATGTGGTTGGGAGCATTTGTGTTTGTATATGCAAGAAATGTAATTGCTTAAAAAAAATTATAAATTTACTTATGTTTATTGAATCGATAAAAAACACATAATTCAGAAACGAAACTCTGAAAAATGTTGTGGATAAGAAACCTTTTGTAAATGATCGAAAATAAAATATTTTGTTAAAAAATATAAATCGCCTAACATTGAAAAAGTTATGATAATATTGATCTAGGCTACAATACAACGGTGGTTAAAATTAGATAATTATACCGAATAAGTAGCAAATGCATTTCCAAATTAGTAAACCATAACCATGATGAATAAAGCTATCCTCGCATGCTTTAGATATTTATTAAAGCAAATAATTAGAATATTGTGAATTACCTGTTTCTGAACCGACAGTTGCACCTGTTTGAACGTTTCTTTGTGCATCTTGATTGCTCTGGTTATCGTCCGAATCCGACTCGGTTTCAGCGTCATTAAAAGTGAAATCGTTGTCACTTTCGTCATCCTGCATGCCTTCTTCATTTCGTTGGCTCTCAATCATGTCTTCGTCATGACCACTTAAGTTTGATTCTCGATTGGGAATCTCTTCCGATTCTGAAGGATCTCTAAGAGCTAAAATTACATGGTGAATTAAAGGCATATTGTTTTTTCAATAAGAATACACTTACTATCCATCGCAACAACATCATAATTTTGTTGTACATTGAAGCTAGTGCTTTGAACATTAATAGCATCATGCACTACAATCTGCTCGGTTGTTGATTCAACGTTGGAAGGTGTCAGCGGCTCAACGCTAAACAGGTCATCAGAATTCTACAAAATTCAACGAGTTACATTACAGCTGCATAGTAAGAGGGCAATGTATAAGCAACTTACATCCAAATTAGATGAAGACATTGTAAACGGAGCGGTTGGTCGCACTACGCCGAGCCTAACTGGTGCAATGAGGGCCTCGGAGACCTCGCACAACTCTTCAATCGAAATTTTGTGCAAAGTTTGAAAGACTTTAACACAGCTTTGAACATATTTGTTGCAAGATGTGTGACTTTTGCGCTTATCGGGGTTTGGTTGTTTCTCCAAATTAAAAATAACAAAAACACGTGCTACAGACCGCACGAAACGTCGCGCAACCTCCTCGGCCTCTTTGCATCGATCAACAACAAGAAAGTTTTGCAACTCACGCACCAATGTCAGCAATAGAGTATCCAAATGATCGCTTGTGCATTTCACTATCAAGCTATGTGTAAACTTGTCGATCAGTGTCGAGCCATGTTGGGATTGCATAAAAACGTTAAAGCATTCTGAGTTACCTCCATCACCGGAATTTCCATGTAGGTTTGCATTAGCTTCATTTCGTTCTGCACCGCTCATTATCATTGAACGCACGGCTTGCCAGTCAATTAAAAGGCGCTCAAGCGCTTTTCTAGCAAATTTGGGTGGCTCAAGATCGTGGTCTGGCATATCGCTATCGATGTCTAGAGATGACGGCTTTCGATTGGTTATAACTGTATTGGTTCCATTGGCACTTCCCGTATTATTACTCACATTCCGAACCCTTACACTAAAGCGGTATTGCCTTTGCTCCACTATCTGACGGCCCACAGTCTGTATAAGGAATAGCAATATGGATTCGCCTTTTGAGTTGAATTTTGTAACCAGATCAGTGCTCGAAACTAGTTTGCAGAGTAACGCAAAACGCTTTGTAAGATTTCCGGCAATCAGTGCTTTGCATTTACATTTCTCCCAGCAGTCGCAGTAAGCTGTTGGTGCAGTCCGTTTCAGTTTGCAGTCGTGCCCCTTGTGGCAGACTCGTGCACATTCGGTGCAGCAGCAGAGTGAGCCAGTTAAGCCGCAAGTTTTACATTCAAAAATATTTTGGTTTATATGATCGGCGCCTGTCCAAGTGAACGAGCATGTGTCATTAAAACAGATAACATGCAAAGGCGATTGGTCAGCTGGCGAGCCACTCGGGAATATCATTGCTTCCTTAAGATGTGTGTCTTGATCAGAAACACTGAGTATAGTGCTCAATAGTATAATACCAGCCTCGTAAGCGCGGCACGAAACAGCCAGCATGAACGCGGTCTGACCCTGAGCATCCTTGGCGCTAAGCATCTGGAAAAGATAAGGCCGCATCGCAGCGCTGGCACACATATGTTGAAGAATGAGGATGGCGTGTTCACGTCGTTGCGTTAAGTCGAATGTATAATTTGGCGTTCCCATTTTGCTATTTGAAACACCTATGTTTTGAGACGACGATGGTAGGACTTTTGAAACATCCTCATCGGTTATATCCGCAACATTTTGAGCTCCGCTAGCACTAAGATTGCTAGCCGCCGCTCCCGATTCCAATGACCATGGCAATGGCATATATGCGTGATCTTCGCCTGCACTCGTCGTTGCTGGCTGACTATTTTGCTCTGTTGATTGCTCAGTGTTAATGAGTCGATGCATCATGTCCCGAAGACTAATTCGATTTTCCCTGGTCAATGTTGCTGACGTTGACGATGATGAACTGACGCCGGCCGTTACTGTCGAAAAGCTGGAGTTCTCGCTGAAGCTGCTCCCATTGCCAGCAAATGCGCTGCCGCCATATGACAAACCTGGTCCAGCTGTTCGTGGCAAAGAAACGCCTGAAGCAACTGGCTTTTTCTCCGAGCTACTGCTGCTTAATTCCGGTGAGTGCTGTGAATCCTTGTTGGATGTTGGGGCACACATTATAACACAGGCATGGAATATGTTTCGGTTACCATCACACCGCTCTTCAACAACGGAAACAGTGTCTTTGCGGTCTTCTTTTTCAAGACGCATCAGAAGAGCAATGCAGTTTTTCACATCACAACGTAGAATATGTGGCATTAGCTTCTGGGTTTCAAAAAGAAGGGCAGTCATGCATACCTTTGACTTAAGATTGATGCAAGATGCTGTAGGCGGCAGCGATATTGTGGCCATGGTGACTGATTTAACCGGTGGCAAATCGAACCATTGCGGGTCTTTTATGGAGCCAATACAGTCCTTAGCCAGTGGATAAAGCGCTCCATTACCATCCCGAAGTACAATCGTACTGCTATTCCCACTGCAATCATTGTTGCAGGCCATTGTTATATTGTTAGAGGATGCACCAATAAATGACGCACAGTCTGTGGGAAATTGACAGTTTTGTTCCTGCTTGCTATTGTACAAGTTATAAAGGCTGTAATGTATTTTCCCAAACACTTTTTTAATCACATGAATGCCACGCGTATCTACAGCTATTGTTAAAAGCTGGGCGTTTGCCGGATCAGCGCCAATATTTATTTTCTTGGGCTGCTTTTGTAGCCAATCTGGTCCACGCGACGAGACTGCTGTTCGAAAGACTTGCACATCTTCGCGTCTCAAAAGACGGCATTGTTGCCAGTCATCCTCTTTTCCTTCATCTTTAGTGCCCAATCCGGTCACGCTGGTGACGCAACTTAATGGCGGAAATCGCACTGCCACATAGTCTCCATCGACTTTAAGAACTTTTCCGATCGGTCCCACTTTGTCCTCTACGAAAACAACATCCTTGAGCTGCCACAGTTCCTCATCTTTTCTACCCTCCTGACAATTGTTACTATCTTCTTTAGTTGTCATTCTTTTAGTGCGCTTATGAGAAGTAACACTGCCGGTATCACTGCAAGTACTGGACGCAGGAGAAGGTGGTGGCGGCATATCGATACGATCTGTCGATTCTTTACTTGTCGAACTAATTTGTCCACTTTTGGTTGAACTTGTTGCTTGTACAGGTGTTGTCTTGGAGATATCCTTATCAGTAATGTTGGTAAGGGTATTCGAAATAGTTCCCGTAGCCTGACATTTATCTGAAACTGAAGATGTCCCGATATTCAAGATTTTCATACGACAAACGTCCGAGAAATCCCACACAGAGTTTAAGAGCTGTCCAACTTTGGGTACACCATTTGTACAGGTAAACCCGATTGATCCAGTTTGGAAAATAGGACACTTCTTCATTATAACTTGTGATCCAACGTTAATGTCTGCAACAACCATTTTAAAAGGTTTTTTGGTTTTTGTTCGAAACTTATCCCACAAATAGCGGCGTTGATCGAATGGTAGAACACCCCACCAATAGATATTGTTATTATCTGTTCGAACAGCTGTGTATAAAGAGCAAACATGTATTGTTGCGATTGGGTCGATGTTGAACTCATTGAAAGCTGTAGCGGTATGCTCCAATTTCACTCCGAGGTATCCCAATTGTTCATCCATCCAAGTGGCAACACGATTTGACTCAGTTACAACAGAGCATCTAATAAAATTTGCTGATATTAGCTCTACTTTTTCTGCTATGTTGAGTGCCAAAGTCTTCGGATGATAAACATTGTCCGTCTATATCGAAAATTATAAATTTAAAGTGAAATTCAGATATTTTTATGATATAACATTAAGAATTTGATATGTAATATATATATATATATATAGCTTACAAAATATATATATATATAGCTAACAAAATATATATATATATATCTAATTGGAAATAGTAACTTTTTTAATAAATATCTTGTAGCCTCGAGATCCAAAATATGAATTCAGCTATTAAAGATATAATTGTGGTTTTCAGATATAATAATTCGAACACTTACTGAAGTCATAATTTGAAATATTATTTACATAAATAAACAAGGACAGACAAAACCAATTAATAGAAGACGTAAAACCTATGTGGGCCAAGATTATTTTGAGTCGTTTTAGATTTATCTAAGTATCTTTTGAACTGTGAAATATTTTTCAATAAAATGAATCGTTTTAGTTCAAATTCGAAATTTAATTACACAGGGAGAAAACTTCAAAAATACATCCGTCTTTGTGATGCAGGCAGTTCGGTATCGGAGCCGGAACGCTATATTATATATGAATTGGTTGAACAATTATTTTCAAAAGAAAAACTTGTTTGTTTAATGATATCCGCACCGAACTCACTAATTAGAAATTAACAAGCTCCTAATATTTGGACAAATGATTAACATGGAATGCAAATTTAAGTGTAATATTAATCAAAATAGATTTTCTATAGGATTTTTTAAGAGAATAAGCCATATTTGGAGCATGTCTGCTCTCCCTATTACTCGTTTAAGAATCGAAGACAAAACCTACTCACATCGGATTTGAATGGCTCCAAGTCAGACCAACGCCACTGATGCAATTCGCCATTTTCTGAGAGCGCAATAAATTCGGAATACAATGCTCCAATAGTCTTAAAACGTGTTGAAACTTTGTCAGGCCATGGTTGCAGTTCTTCTGATATCCATATCGGCGATGGCATTGTAGAGGGTTCTTTTTTTTTGGAATCTATGGAATTAATTTTGGTAACATAAATGATGTGCAAGACAGTTATGGTTTTTGTTTTTACCAGTATCCTTATCCCACGTATAATCGTCTTTACTAATCCATCGTCGTGGGCCATAATACTGACGATCACGCCATCGACTGAAAGCTTCGCGATCAGCATTAGCAGATGATATTTGAGCTGAAAGGCTGCTACTGCCTGCTATTGCGCCGCTAGATGTTGATGCCCGATTGGATTGATTACTATCTGCAGTTGAACCTGCGTTGCTCCGTTCACTACGAATTCGATCGAAAAGAAGACTAAGAGAAAAATACTTTTTTTTAGCTTTGTAATATTATATAAAAAACTGCCGGTGCCAAAGAAATCATTTTGGCTCAAATTTCACTTCAGTTACAATTACAATTCGATATGAAAATAGGCCTGTGAATTGGATATGTGCATATTAAAAATATATACATATTAAAGCAGTTTGTTTAATTTCCCATCAATTCTTAAAAACAATAATAATAAATTATCATTAGTCGCTAGATGAACTTTCTATTTTCATCCAATTTTAGTTTCCGGTTTTTAAATAGATATTTTTTTCCACTACGGTTGATAGGTAGCCTTTGCTGTTTGATGAGCAAAATATTAAAATTATAGTCCCTTGCAAATATTTGTGTACATTTGTGACATATTTTACTACCGATAACAAAATCAACAATAATGCAAAACAAGCGTTAGATGTAGTGCATACTCTATGCAGTCAAATTTGAAAAAGGTTTGTGAATATGCTTTAAAAATTAAATAGGTTATATTCCTATGACATGATTGAATTTTTTGTGCGGACCGAACACTTCTTGTTTCAGAACTACTTAATATGTAAAACAATTATTTCGAATGTAAAAATAGAATTATTGAAAAAACTTACTTCCTTATGCTTGAATAATTACTAAATATTTCTTCCGAAAAAAGTCCGTCTGATGGATCAATGACGACGTTGTTGTCACCCGAAAATCCATTGTCCAATAACGAAATTAGGTCTTCAGGAACATAATTATCGCCTCCCTCTTCTGTATCTTCGGCCTCTTCGTCATCACGTGAAAGCAAATTGTTTACAGCTAAATTCACATCAAGATTTGTGCGCTATAATTTAAGGATTTTTAAGTATGGAAATGAATCTGCAATAGATTAAGGCATTAAATTATTTACCTGAAGCTCCCTAATAATGAGATTTCTGCTTTTTCCTTGGAGTACGACTTCTGCTTGGGATATAAGTTCTTCAGGCACATATGTGGCTGGCACTGTTACTAGGGGTCGGTTCGATGTACTTCCTCCAATTATTACACCTGTACTTCTTGATCCAGATCCTTGTCCACTTGAGCTTGTTCTTCCTGTTGCACGAAGAAGTCGTGCTCGAGAACGAGGCATAGCCCGAGATGATGTTGGTGTCTTCGGAGCATTTGTTGCCGATACTCCACCAGATGGGGCACTTTAAACCAAGCAAAATCATTAACATGAACGCAGAAATGTGAAGTTTGCTTATAAACATACCACTTATTGTCCGATTTAGTCAAATCAAGCTTTTCAGAATTGATTGAGAAGGCGACGCGAAACGCTTTCCCGTCTTCCAAAAGCACTCCTATATGATTAGGTCCAATTACCACTTCCCTTACTGGAATTTTCAATTGCTCAAATATCCTATGAGTACCGGAACCGAAACGGTTTACTTTATCCGTGACTTCTCGTATTCTAAATTAAAAATTAATAACAATATATTTGAAAAGCATAAAAAACAAATGAGTGAATACCATTAGCGTCTATTACATGCACTTTACTTTTAATGGAATACATTTTTAACCAGAAGAAATAATTTTATAATTGTCATACTAAGGAAGTACAAATATGCGATTTGACACTTATACATTATAAATAAATATCAAAATATGTATATGGTTAAGTCTTAGATAATACAGAGCTAATGCATTAGTTGAAGAGGATGCAATTAAATTAAGTTTTGACCAACTGTTATTATTAAAAGTAGTTGAACTGAACATGGATTTATTTAAAAGTTTGGATAATTTATAATTTGTAAAGTAAAGTAAATTTGTGGAACTCAGATCAAGTATAAAACAAAACGTTACTACATTTGCATATATATCTTTGCTTATAGATATATGCATAAGCATATCAGGTATAGGGTGCCGATTGAGTTTTATAACAGTTGAAACTCGCTTAAGGGTGGTTAGATTGAAAATACACAAGTCCTGCATAGGGGCATTTGTCTACCTACAAGCAAAGTGTGTATGTTGAGTGCCGAAATGCTATGAATGTATGCACCATACACACATGTGCGCATTTATATACACACACACATGCATACGTGTTCAATAAATTTAGAATGTTATATTCACAAATGAGTACGTTATGGCATTCTCCTATGTTTATTAAACTATTAAATGCACACATGTATATTCATTCATATGTACATATGCTTCTTTTTAGATAAAAATTTATTACTGCTACATGCGATACGTACTACATACGTGCATATCAATGCAAGTTCAGTTGAAACTCAAAATGATGTACATATTTACACACACACATGCACACATATTTAAGTATGTATTATATGCATTTGTTTTATTGTTAGGCATGAATGTATTATTGTATATTATTAAGATTTTACGCATAAGTATGTAAATAAATGTATAAGTGTATATCGGTCTGTACCTGTATTTATGTATATGCATGTGTGAAACATGTGCAGATGATCAATACTATATGTACATATGTAAGAATGCGTATTTTTTCATATTTTATTAAACAGTTCTTACCTTTCAATGAATTGTTCATCAGTTCCGGGAAGCGGTTGTAGCACGAATTGCATAGAAACCATATTTAATTCCTTTGACTATATGAAATACGACTCCTCAATTTTCATTTCAGCACAGAAAATGTAATACAAAATATAGATGACACAAATTCTTGAGATTACATCAAAGTTCGATTATAGTATATCGGAACGTTGTAGAATGTCATATTCTCGACATTTCTGGTGAATATTACTTCTCACAAATATTGCATTACATAAGCCACTTTGGAATTATGGAATGAAACATGACAAATTATTTAAAAATTTAAACACAATATATTTTAGGAGACTTTTGCTAAAGCAGTTTTAATTCTTGGGATATTTTTATAGCCAAAAATATGCAGAATGTGCCTAAATACCTATAAAACCACACACTTGATTTGTATTTTAAAATTATTTTGTGCACATAAAAATAATGGACTCTTATTTTGTATATTTATTTGTGAGCACCTTACAACTTTTATAAAAAAGCTTATTAATTATTATTAGCTTCATATAGAATATAGAAGCTAAATATCTAGCGTGTTATCGAAAATGTTTTATGTGCTTTTTCAGTTCCAAACACTCCGCATTACTCAAGTATCCCCAACAAATGTTCCTTATCCATTTGGTTGCACTCAATATTTTTCCGATAAGCTTTGTACATAACTAATCTTTTTTGAAAGGAGGAATAAAAAAGAAAATTATAATTTGATTTCTGAACCCTTTCGAACTTCACTAGCGTGCTTTTAGCTCTTTGGTAGCTTTAGATTCTGAAAGGAAGATTTTCTGCCGGGGGAAAAATTTTTAACTTGCGAACGTTCGGAACGGGAACGAGAGAATTGCTTTTACTTTATTCCCTATCGTAGAAGTCACGCCACAATTAGCCTGCTGCAAAGCTATATTATTTTCCAGATTTAATGCAATCACCTTAATCTGCTGTAAACAGAATTTCCGTTAGAAACTAATTAAAACTAGCGTAAACTTTAGGATGTAAATTTGTGCCATCTTCAGAAATTTAAACTTATGGCTTATATTTGCTCATGTCTGACCGTTTTTTGGGACGCCACAGTGCAATTACTAAATACAATGTTTTTTTTATTAAATATTGTATTATAAGATTTTTTTTAATAAATAATATTTATTGAAGAAAATTAATTTTGGAGCTTTCATACCTTGCAATACGGTCGATGAAAAAAATTTTCATTTCCATTTCTGTAGAAAATATTCCTGCCGCTATATTGCATTGCGTCTCCGAACCTTTGTTTCATCCATGGGGTAGAATAGGCTTAGGATACTTACCGGTCTATTGGCAGGTGATTGGACTCTAAGAAATCACCTATCAAAACTGTGAATTTATAGTAGCAAACTGTGCCGGTTTTGTGAAAGCGAGAAAGAATCATCAAAGCACAATCTGCTAGGGTCTCCTTAACTAGAAAAAGATGGAGTATCTTCGGGGTACCTTCGTCTCTTATTCCGAACTCAATGAAAATGGATAGTAGGGTATATTAATGCTGTGCAAAAGTGTGTAACAATATGTTATATCTTGCTCAAAATCAATGATGTACAACACTTGGGAAAATATAATAAAATATAAATTGATGAAGAGAGAGTCAAAGATATTCGCCAAGCAAAAATGCAGCTCTTATAGAAAAAAACCTTTTAATACAATCTGATAAATAAAACAATTTTTAATATTTATTTTTTCGTGTCTGTATAAGCACGATGGTTTCGAGACTTTGGAATTTTGACTACAACACGCGTAGATTTTCAATTATACAGGAAAATCTATTACGGTCAGCATTCAAAGACAGAGTTAAGAAAAAAAACTTGTCAATTCGTTTAAATATTCTAGTCGAGCATTTTTAAAATAGATCATTCTTACTTGATAAGTTGTTCGAACTTACTGTACGCAACAGAAAAAATCTGTACTTTGCTGTCGACCGTTCGACTTACAATAGCGAAACAAATTTTTGTCTGAATTACCTAATTTATAAAATTGGTTTAGCATGAAGTATCATTACAATGTTTAAGCATGCCCAGTTACTAATTCGCACTTAGGGTGATTGAGAAAAGGATAATAAATAAATAATAAAATATATGCAATCTATATGCGGTATATGTTATTATAAATAAAGCGACGAAATTTCAATGATTCACTATCATCCTCTGGTAAATATATATACAAAATAATGCGTAAAATCAAATATCAACGAAAATCGTTCGTATCGACATATTTCCGCGTTATCCTCTCAATGAGTGTCAAAGTTGGTACCACAAAAACCAGATAGATGAAAAGTTTCAGCGCACGAAAATGTCACTTAATTTACTTGTGGTTCTTAAAAAATAACAGTGGCTGCGTTCGAGCTGGTAAGCGAGAACATATCTTTCAAATTTGAAGTCCCTAGCTCTTACAGTCTCAGAGATGTGTGAGAAAGTAGCCAGTCGATTCGCAACTTCTGCAGTTTTCGCCAGAATTTGGTTTTTGAACTGCATTTTTTGCGGCCACAGACTATTTTACTTTCCTTCAAGGCGGTCTAACACACAAAATTTTATCTAAATCGATTCAGTAAGAGATTTTCTCTGATAGGGATTTATAAATCGCTTTAGTGTTTTAAGCCGCCTGGGAGGCAGATGGAAGAGCTTAATCGACACCGACTTTAAAGAAATATCGAATCGAGAGCGATGAATATTGTCCTCATATTGTCGATATTATCTTTGAACCATAAATATATCGATTTATTAATGTGTTTCTTACATCCCTACTCTTCTGTGCTTGAGCGTACCAAAATATAATTAAATTTGGGGAATATTAGATAAAATGGAAACAAATGAAGACCTTACAGATGCTAAACTATTGCTTGTGACAGCTAACGTCGGAAGTTTATTTGAAGATGTATGTACTTTTTATTTGATTGTATGCATACTTATTGATTCTTACACACATATTTGTGTCCTAATGCAAGTATGTATGCATATATGTATGTGCATACCTATATTTGTATTGAAGTAAATAAGTTTGAATGTAAATCGTTCCATAAACCACATCCCTGCGCAGCCAGAAAGACTTCTTACAATATGGCTGGAGGAGTTCATAGCCAAAGTAACGGAAATCTGTCCAAGATTTTTGGCCTTACATCTTCAAGAGGTGGGCGGAAAGACGTACGAGAATTCAATGGATAACGTAAAAGAGTTTATCCGATGCTTATGCGAGGCCATGGCGAAGACTAAATTTATTTATGTTCGTATTTATATGGACGAAGATTTTAAATCAGCGGAACATTTTACTGTGAGTAGCTTAGCTGTAGTTTACTCTGGAATTTATTCTATCTCTCGTTGTCCCACAGGCTCTTGGCAACATTTACTTTGGTCACAAGGATTTATGTTCTTTGAGAATTTGGAATTTTCAAACTCATGGATGGGAGGATAAACTGGACGAATGCAATCATATATATTCTGGTAATATTGAAACAGTTCCAACCAAGGAGAAATCAAAATTTCCTCAACATTTTTTTCCGGAAGTAAGTTTTCTTATTACTAATAACTTAATCCACAAAACCTAACAAGTTTTTTTAGTTATACGTAATACAAAATGGCAATATATATAAATAATTGGAATATAATGAAACTTAGACGTCGTCGTCGGCCCACTTTTTACACACAGTAATTTTAGTGTGTTGGACCAAAACCGCAACAGTAATCAATTCCCTATATTTTGTGGGCAATAGCATGACGCACATCACTCCTTTGCTTGCTATCGCAGCTGTATGAATTCTCTATACTCAGAAATTTTCGTATGTGTGTGCGAAACCAGCAGTAACCGCTTTCTAGCAACGTTGTCAATTTTCACTGTTTGGTTTTGAATGCTTCGCGGTTTGATTTTCGGTTTTCAGATTTGCAATGCTTTGCAAATGTACGCGTGTGTATATGTGAACATGGATAGTGAAACCATTAAGTAATATATACATACTTTATTGGGTCGGAGAAATCACTAAACTCTACGTATGTATAAATATGTAAACAAAGTATAGTATTTCATGTCACGCATAATTGTATTTTATTCTTCTATTCTATTGGTATACCAAAATATAAACCAAATTATAATTTTTTAAAATTATTTTTGAATCGACATAGAATATTTTAATTTAGATTTTTGAGTTTATTTAGCTATCAATAATTTATTTTAATTGAATACATTATTCGAATTTGAGACTGCTGTACACAATGCGCAATGCTTTGCTCATCTATAATAATTAAAATGAACACACTAAGCATTGAAAAGTTAAAGACAGACAACTTTCACCACTCGGAGTTCGGACTTTTCGGCATTAGCTGCGTTTTAGCTTCTCGCTCTCGTACACGGAGCACAGGAAAGTAGAGCTATTTCGGACTGGGATCGCAATGATTTCTTATGCAATCACTTTTTAGTATATGTGACGACTCTATATGTTGTATGCTTAGCGACTCAAGCAACGATATGACAAGTTATTTAAAATATAATCTTAGTCTAAAAGCCTATATTCACAGCCAGTCAAAGTCGATAGGAGGATATTCTAACCCATTCTTTACGTATCCTAATTATCTGAATTTCACCAAATTACCTAGAATTTAATTTAATTTTTCGAAGTGGTTCTGCAAAACCCATTTATCGAATAAATTGTCCGAATTGTTTTGGGAAATGATAATATAAACTGCTAAATGCAGTAATATGCACTGTATAAACTAAGTATTAATATTTTGTTTATAATTAACCGAACCATGCTAATCCAAATGCGTATGTAGCTTATTGCACATAAAAATATATTTTATACTTCATCCTAGTGTAAATGGTCTCGGAAAGGGTTTATGCGATCACGATGGGAAATTAATGGCACTGCCATTGATTTAGTCAATATACACCTTTTTCATGATGCATCCAATTTGGCAGCATGTGAAGATTTTCCTTCTGTATACTGCAAAACAAGGAGAAGAGCGCTAATACATACTATTGAAAGGTAATTCACACATGTTTTTACTCTTTATACTGACAAAAACTTCTCGATATTGAAGACACCCACACCACTTCAAACTATTTATTTTTTTTATTGATCAGAAAATATATTTGCATTTGTTTAATAGCAGTTTACTGTGCAAACTGCAAAAACTGGAAAATATATGCTTTCCAGATTTTTAACAGCGGAGTGTCTGTCGTCCTCTCGCTACAAATCATCGTATTTTTCCAACTCGCTTCATTGTTCACAAATAAATTATAATATTGGGGATTGAAAGTAAACGAAGACAACACTTCTCATGAAACTTATCCCTGCTAGATAGTTGAATTTGTAAATAATCAATTAGCTTAGCTGACTATTAAAAATGGAATTACATACTAAATGTATGTTTTAAAATATATTAAGATCTCAAAAAAGATAAGTTGGGGACTCCTATTTAGTAGGTTAGGTTAGGTTTTAACGTTAAATTGTGTGAGATATATGGTCTTATCGATTTATACTACACAGGTGTTTCGGATTACGGATTCAGAGTGGGCGTTGCCATTCATTTTTTTTTGTATCGATGTGGGGAGTTACAAATTGAAAAAGATATGAGCATTTAAAATTTCTAGTGCCGAGGCTCCTAGGGGCGACGGAGGTCGGCGTGGCATACCCACGTGGCATATTAAGTACGTCGCCAACAACATACCAACCAAATTTGGGGACTGTAGCCTTAAAATTGTGGAATATATGTGGCTCCGATTTGCGAATATCGAATTTATTGATTTCCTAGCCCCCTAGTGGGCGTAGCACTTAAATTTTTACACTTTGATGCGGCGCATACCAATATATGTTCCAAGTTTCAAGTCTATACCTTCGGTATCAAAGTATAAAAAAAATAAAATATGTCTGTTAAGATCTGTTACTATATTCAAATTGATACGCATATATTACCCATATTTGATAATATTGATTTTGTTCTTATCGTGATCAAGTACTATTATTTGAATTAATTTACTTAAATTAAAGACATTTGACAGTGGTGGTGTGAGCAACGAAAGTATAGACAAACTTAAGTACAAATCTTATGTATCTTATGTATTCTTGTTTGTTTTCGTATCTGTATTTTAATCACTAATAATTAGGTTCCATCTGGATGACGAAAATAGATCCGTCCCATTTTTTTTATTTGGAGATTTTAACTTCAGATGTGACACTGCAGGTGTTGTAAAGGTATTAATTCATATAAATTACTTTATTTGTATATGGAAATAATATATTTTTTTGTAAACAGGAATTAACTGCAAATTTAACTGCTCATCGCGTCCAAAGTGTAAAGAATGAGAGCACTAAAATGAATTATCGCAACTCGGATGGCAACAATATACTTACAGTAGGCAAAAAAGAATTTAGTCACGCCGATCATCAACTTAAATTTAAAGAACATTGGGTAGTATTTTATTACATAAGCAAAAATGGTTTTAACAACTTTATTGTCCTTGTAGTTGAAGGAATTTGACAGAGAATTGGAACCTCTTTCGGAAATTTTGGTTGAATATCCCATAACTTTTATTCCATCATATCCCTTTGAAGAAGATCCAGAAATGCCTACCGATTATATGTCAACAAGATGTCCGTCATGGTGCGATCGTGTTTTAATGGATCTGCAAGTCAAGGACATCGTCGATGGGGATGATTGGAAATATGATATGATTGGAGAATCTGTGTGCATGGGTGATCATAAGGTAAGAACTATTTAATGGTTACATGGCAAAATATACAACATATAAACAGGAAATGTAAAAGACGGTATTTAAAGTAGATTACAATTGGACGTGTGCATCAAAATATTTATAGATGACTGGTAGCTACCTTATACATTTTGTGGCCATCTCAACAGTATATCCTATGTTTAGGGGAGAGGTTGGGTGTGCCAGGAAATTTTGTAATTGATCGAATATTACATAGACCGGAGTAAACATCCTGACATCTACAATATCGGGTTTATTTTTTTTACGTTTTAATATTGAACACTGGAATGCATAGCATTTGTATAGTTATTTTGTATTTAAGCTGTGAAATGGATGTCTATGGCATCTATATAATAATATAATATATAATTTTGTTCAGCTCCGACGGAGATGGAAGGATAGAGGGACATGGCTATATCGAATCTGTTAGTGATGCTTGATTAAGAATATACATACACTCCCCGGAATTCGATTAAAGGCACTCGTTTTAATGGTGCTGAAAACTGTACCAAGCCTAACGGGACCTTGTTTACGCATTTTAAAAAGGTGCTTATTACACTGTTATGATGCACTGGAATGAAAGTTCCGTTAATTTTTTCCAAGATTTTTGCATATTTGTGTATTTGCATATTTTGATCTAGTTTGGGTGCGAAAGACAGTCACTTCGTAGCCTTCGGAAAAGTACGTATAGCGTTGTATAGAATTTCTTTGAATGGGATGATAAAGAATACATAGAAATAGATTAGTTTCCTACAAAAATTGGGAATGGGAAAGTAAAAAACACTTTAACCTGGGGAGATACCTAAGATCCTGGCTAACAAGGATACTGGATTGAGTAACAGGCAAATATCAATGAAATTACAATAACAAGTTAAGATTAAAAGAAAACTACAACAAAGAACGCTAAAAAACCAAAATCTGAAATCTTTCGGGCTGAACTGGATAACAATGCCCCGGCATCTAAAATTCTATTTGATTCAAGGTTACAAATATAGAAACATAGTGTTTAACAAATTTTATCAGGTAGTAATCGATTGGTTTTGAAGAAAATGAGGTCAAAGCCAGTATTAGATGAAGCACACAAATATTCTTTGTGTCGTGGACCCAGGAGTGGCAAAATGTAGTATTTTCTGACGAGATAAAATTAGATTTCGATGGCAGCGCTTGGGCGCTCTAAATTATTACTGGCATGATTTAAAGATGTCTGTGGCTTTGCTCCACTCATGATCTGGGCTGCATTCATTCATCACAAAAGGGTCCTGATTTGTAAAATTTCAGGCCGTATGGTCTCTTAGGGTTATATAAACCTGTTGTACACAGTTTTTGCGAACTTTATAAAGCCTTATTACAACAGGATAATGCTCCATTACATGTGTCGCGGCTTTATCGACAGTTTGAGACAGTTGAGCAGCGGCGAATGCAGCTCAATCAAGTATTTAGTATTTCATGCCATTTCTACATATTATATTAATTTTATTAGCACTGCCTTTAATCAAATTTTGCACCTTACCTAAAAAAAATTATTAAAAATATTATGTTAATTAGAGAAATTGAATTCGTGTTTTATTTAACTTGTATTTAAAACAGCTAAATTTGGAACAAAAAAATTTTTTCCCAATTTTTATAATGAAAAAATCAAGTACCTTTAATCGAATTTCAGGGAGTGTGTATACTTTATGTATGAGTCGTTTCCTTCTATGCGTTGAAAATTTTAAAGCATACTTAAAATAGCCTCTAAAGGGTATAAAAACAGTCTAACGTTTTACTGGAAACAACTAACGGCATAAAATCGTCAATACCCTATAATTGGTACTTGGTAAGAATAGATGTGATTTATAAAATGAAAATAGATATTTTTGTGAAAAGTTTTTGTAAGTCATGTCATAATTGAATAATGACTTTATTTATAGTGGAAGCCAAGAAGACTTGAAAATGTTACATCAATCACTATCAGTTTTATGAATGCCTAATATTTTTTCTTTCATTAGCATTAAATTTATACTTACTACTAAAATCTCAACGACGGATAAACAAAAAGTTTCCATATGATTGTAAAATTAGTGTTAGTGGAAATCGAAAATTAGAATACAATATGAGAACAGTATTACATTAATTACTGTTCTACTTAAAATTATTTATAATACAAATAATAAATAAAATATTTGAAATGGGTATAAACTTTTACACTTGCCCATCTATATATAAACTTCTTATATGTATATATAAATTCAGTTGAATTTTCTAATATGTTTTCTTCTCTTCTTGTCATGTAGCCCATTTACTTAACTGTTCGTCTAAAGCCAAACAAAGGTACTTATAGATCATGTGAATGCAGCTGTAAAAATAGTCATGCTATAAAAAGCAACGATTTAACATCACCTGTTCAATACAAATCTTGTCCCTATTTAAACAAAATATATAAAACAATACTTAAAGGAGGTAAATGTGAAAAGCAAGATGTAATATCGCAAGACTGTCCCTTAGAATTGGTTGGAGGCAACTTAACTGAATATGGAAAAACCTCTGCATTTGAAGATGTCAACAATGTAAAGAAATTTTCGTCAGATTACCCAAGCATTAGCATCAATATTATTGACTCAGATGATGTGTATGTTTGCATGTGTAGCCCGGTATGTAACGTTGAGTCCAGTGAAATTGACTGTGAAATAAAAAGTCCTATATGTCCAGTGTGCCGTAATATAATGAAAAAGCAGCCTGTAGAGCATCGATACAGGATATTACCAAATAGTGTTATACTATCGGAAAATATAATCGTAAACCGAATCGATACACATCACCTTAATACTTACATTGAAAACTCACACGTGGACCCATATACCCCAGAAAGCAATGAGTCTCATTCACCATATCCTGAGTTTAGAAGCACATCCACAACTACCTCAAGCAATAGTCACAAAATCGAAATTTGTATGGATAACATTAATGACGATCATAAGATGCAACACTCTGAGCAAAATGGAAGTGATGACTTGCGTTCTTCGCAGTCGGTCCATGCAATCGCAGAGAAACAATCAAAATCCACGGTTACCCCTCTACAGCTAAAGTCTCGATTAGAAGACCTTCAAAGAATATCAATGCATACCACGAAGAGGGATGTTATTACTGTTAGAAAGGGCGACACTAATAGTGTTGATGCTATGTGCTCCCCGAAAACCTTTTCAAACAGTCAAAATCGCAATCCTAATATTTTTTCTATGTGTTGTAGTGTTCAATAATTTAAGTTTATTATGCCTATTGTAAATGAGTATTTTAAAGTCTGTTTATTTTACTAATATTTTACATATATATTTTTTAAATATTTATAATTTTTAAATATTGTTGCTATAATTTTTGTAATATTATTTAAGTGAATGTATAATTGTGTTATTTATTTAGTGAACAGAAAAAAATAACAAAAAATCTTTTCGACACATTTAAACTAAAAATAAGTTTATCTACGTACGAGTATTTCATGCTAACAAATAGAGCAATGATCCTAAAGTCACTTAAGCATATTTTACAAACACGTCCCTCTTATGCAACCCACCCAAGCACCAGAAGGAGACGACGGAGACTTTATTAGGGTTTGCATCCAATTAACAATTTTTTATTATTTGAAAAACAATCAAGATCAGCAATCTTTGGTATGTTAAAGATTACACAACCCTTGCAAGCCGAATCTCTTTCAAAAGTGCAAAGTCCGTTATTTCAAGATTTAAAAACTTGAAAGTTTTATAAAGCAAGAAATTAATCTTCGACTTAAAGTTCAGTGGAAGATTAATATGTATGATAGTTGTTTTATGTTTAGACATTAATTTTGTTTGTGAAGTCGAAGGATGTCCCTTTCAATGATTTCCGCATTTAATTACAAAAAATATAACACTTTCTACAAATATAAATATGTCAACTTAATTTTACACCAAAGATAAATAACGCAGCAGCCATATTTTACTTATACTATATAAGTATATTTATATATTTATATGTACGTGTGTATATAACATGTACATTTATATGTAAACTTATATTTATATAGATAATATGTTGCAAAACAGTCAAGTCTGTTAAGCACAATTTTTGAAAATATATCTACTTGTTGGTTGATACTATAAAATTCAAAACTATAAATACCTGTTCAGGAACTACATATTATATTTGGGATGAAGACAAGTGATATTTGGTCCCTGGTTTAACAAAAATGTATCTCCCAACTGTCCATATATATATTCACATACATACTTAAATTTACAAGATTAGGTAAATAGCTTAGACAATTGTTAAAAACATAATTTCAATTTGTTATATTAGGTGCTTCATGAACTAATGTAATTACATTTAAAAAAAACATATTCCTTTAAATTTTTATTTGTGTATTTTATTATTTATAATAATGATCATTGTTAATAATAAAATTTAGTTAATGTTAACTTTTCTATTTATATATTTTTATTTTTTTAAAACGCTTGAATAATACTTTTTGTTTCAGATTACTTTTGTTTAACACTTTTTCAATAAGGTATATAGACTGAACATGTATTTTATATTGTTATTATAGGACCGGATAACTCGTCACACTTAGAAAAAACACTCAATTCATTAAAGAGTTTAATGAGTCAAACCTTGGTGAGCGAAAGTCTCTGGATGGAACAGTCGAATGTAGATGCTCCTTGTTCGATTTCCAATTCTCATTATGTTGCGGTAAAATCAATATCTTCGACCAATAATGAACCTGGCGGAGATAATTGTCTTGGTAAGCTAGAAACAAATGGAACAGTGCTGCTAAAAGAGACAACCGTTTAGAAGATCCACTCAAGTTGTTGTCTGAGAATAATACCAAATGGAATTTACAATCCGTATCCCAAGTATTATACTTATTATATATCGTTGAAATAAATGTTAAATGAATATAAATTGCTGTAACTTCAAATGTGCATAAATACAACCACCGTTTTTCCAATGTACGGAGTTTAGGTAGTCGTTAGATTACAACAAATTAATAAATATCTGCTCGGAAAAGTGGCAGTGAGTTTTTATATACGATAAGCGAATTGTCAGTTAAAAGTATCTAACTGACTATCACTGCAGTTGTATGTATGTTTACGCTGAACAGCTTAATATGTCTCGTGCGAAAAATGAACACCCCAGAACTTATTATGAAAACGTGAAGTTTTATTTATTTTTGATTTGGTACACTTTATTTCTAAAGGATTTGAGATGTACAGCTGTGAGGCTCAGGCTCTTTGAAACATACTCAACAGCGCGTCGCCTTCGTATTGAACTATTCAATGAGTTTTTTTGCCTTAAAATATCTGCGTAGGTATAGAACTTGCCAAGTTGCCAAACCAAGCAAACAGCACATACTGAAAATGCTGAAGAATAGTACTCTACTATTAGTTTTCTCTGCAATAGAACAAGAAAATAATATATTTCAGTAGGGCAAAATTGATGGAGTCCTCAAGTGAATACCATTAGTATCCCGCATTTCCTCCTCTCGCTTGCGCATTACAGCAAAGTCGCGTACAATCGAATCGGAAAGATCTTCTAAGCGCTTAAGGTCCACTTCAAGCGGTTTGAGTTTAGAAGCCTCTCCAATCTATAGTTTTCGTGTAGGTTGATTAAAAATCAATGAAATTAATAAAGGTTTGTTTACTGTTACTGATTGATAAACTTACACCTTCGTAATTTTTAGTTTCAACGCCCTTTTTAGTCACTAAAGAAACTTCTTGACTAATTCCACGTTGGTCTAAAGCAAAACTCATTTGTCACATTACATTAAAAATGTACAATGTTTTCACTTACGTGGTGGTACTTTTGAAATGAAACAAATTTCGTACGCGTCATAAACTTCGGATGTGAAGCTAAACTTTCCTTTAGTAATGTGTTCCTTCTGCGCCAGGATGTGTCCTTTCGTATCGCGAGCCTAAAATATTTATTCATTGCAATTATCGAGAGATGTAGAGGGAATACAATACAAATTATACTCACAATATAGTCTATTATTTGGCCGGGAACATCGGAGACCTCAAATTCGCCCATTACTAATTGATTCGCCTGTATATCTTCTTTAAGACATTTTTGTGTGTTCGGTGCCAAGTGGAACATGACACCGTGAATACGGCAAAGACATCCCAAGATTAAAATAATACCTAATAGTGATTTGAGCATCTTTTATTTCCTACACACAAAATAGCAATTCTGACAAACGAGGCAAAGATGAGTTGGCTAAGGGATGGGTCAAATATCGATTAAACTTATCGATAGTAGTTGTGTGCAACCACTAAAATATCTTATCGATAGGGTAATGATGAACTATATAAATGGTTACAAAATTAAGTATTTTAGTTGCTATCAGTAATCGGTAATTATAAATGTCAATTCTCACAGAGCAATATCCAAAATTTTGTCCAAACATAGAGTCACAGATCTTTTTGTAATGCCCCTTAAATTTCGCCGTACTGTAACCACCGTCGTTCATGCATACTCTGATGATTTACCTAAATCATTTTGTTGCACTAAGTAATTTTATGATATTTTCGTCCCCGCTCTTAAGGTTTGAAATTCATTATAAAAATGCGTTCGAAGAAATGAAACAATATTTAATTTGAATTACGGTGGATTCATCAATTTCGGTCGTCTACTTCATATCGTGTTAGCTTTTGATATTAATAAATCTGAAGGGGTCCTACTTAACCGTGAATTCTTAATTATTTGTGATATGGATTAATTCCCTCTCTGTGTTTATTTTCATTTATATATATTTATATTTTCGTCTTCATGGTATAAATGCCTCACCCAATGAAATTATATAAGTCATCCATTTAATTCATTTAAAATATCAATTTTGAAATTATTGCAACAACCTTATCTTTTTACTCTCTTCCTAAGTTTGCCACAAAATTTACCAGCACTTATTATTTATCCAAAACCACTGAATTAATATTTGAATAGTCTATCAACTGTCTGGCAACGCTAATTTCATGAAATTCGGCGCGCAGAAACTCAACACTAAATTAAATACAAAAATACTACATTAATTTCGAATTTATTAAAGCACTAAGATAGCCATATAGCATATCCTTGCCAGGAACTCTCTTCAGATTAAGAACATTTATGTGTGTGAATACTTACTTTAAAATGAATGTTATATTATTAATAAGCATATTATTCATAAATTCTGTACATACGCGACCACGTGGATCCCATATGCTTGTAATGCATAGGCATGCAACTTGAGGTAAGTTGTAAGCAAAGTGGCGTATATAAATGTATAATATCTCTTTAGAAGCTTATTAGAATTGTCGAAATGTTTTTGAGAATGCATGCAGCAGTTTGTGGATAAATAATGTCGGCTTTTGTGTGCTTCATTTGTGCAATAAAAGCGCATTACTTTTGCATTAATTGTGCATTTCTTCTCTCTAAAAGTAGGTAACACGCAGCAACACAAGCAATTTATTTAAACTTATTTAATGTGTTTTATATTCTCACAAATAGGACACATCAATAAATTTTGGTCACCGCTCATTACATGCAATAGTTCCATGTACTTTTGGCAAAGCTAGTCGGGCATTAATTTGGCTGTACTGTACTGTACTTCCTACGAAAAAGCCGAGACTGTTGCTTGTTGTGGAAGTGTCGGCAGCTCGCACAAGTGGTATGATTTTGTGCATAATTTGACACTTCTGCGCTTATTAAGATCGCTGGGGACGAAACTGCGCGTTCAGACCTCTTAACCAGGTAAGTGTTTAATGTCTCTGATCTTTAAATTATAATTTTTTCAAATTATAATTTATCTCCGTTCTCTCACCAGATGAAAATTTGTGATTTGAAAGATATCCCACTGCGGAATCGGAACAACGCTCCCAGTATATGAATTTGTAATATTTTCCGATGGTTAACTTTTGTGATGTATGCCGCTCCTAGCTTCACACAGTTTTGTCCCAGAAAGTGTGTAAGCTAATTTCCATTAGCGAGATAAACTTGGACATGTGATCGAAAGAGCGAACGACGTTTCCACTGCCTGATCTCGAAACATCCAATCCAACTTCTGTTTGGGCATTTCCGTTTTTCTTTTCCAACCCATGACTGGGCTGATGGTTTGCTCCGAATTTATCGTCATTTTACAAGTATCATTGTCGGCTACTCATGCCATTTGGGTTAAGGTACTTGATGATAGTTCGGGTCCCTTGGCTTCTTCTTCCTCAACACATAAGTCTGGAATGCAGTGGGCGAAGTCGGTAAGAGAGGGCATGTCTGCCACATCATCATCATGATTCAAAATTCATATGGCTGATGAGATAAAAACAATCTTTCCACAGAACCATTCAGTGCTAGAAATGACACAAGCTATAGAAGACTAGCGTGGTCAGTTAATATGATGGACGTTATGAGTTCAACATACGCTTCAAATGTGAGAATTGTTTTTACTAATGCAATACTTTATTTCTCTGTAGCGCTGTTATTTTTCAGTGCTACTCCTCATTAAGTTGGAAAAGAAAGTCTTCACCTTGGATACAAAAATTTATGTTATTGTAGGGATGGACTACGAGAGTAGCGCTGGTAAGTGCCTTTTTCAATCTAAATAACCCTCCAGACCCATCAGCTGGTATTTTGAAGGGTTCTTATGTACACATATATATATAATATATGTATGTATACAGATTTTATAGAAAGAATACATTATTTGAAGTTGTTTTTCATATTTACATTATGCAATATAGAACTGTACAAAACAGTTATATTATAAGAAAGGCATAAAGTTTTTATGTGTACAACAGAAGTCACATTCTGGTAAGAGGCCCACCAGCTAATACTCTAATAAGTAAACATAAAAAACGGCTTGAGTACTTATTTTAAAGCTTATTAAATTTTCTATCACTCAATCGCAAATTTTGTATTACTTTAGAAGATATGATTGGACTGAAAAAAGTCCGGCGGAATCGAAGAAAACAACGGAACTGACGTACACTGTTGCGAATGTTTATTTCAGGGATTGCATGAACATTTTTTCGATCTGTCCGAAGCGCAACATAACCCACTCTATTCCCCAGGTACTTTAAGTATTCATTTTATAATTTAGATTTTTAACCACATTATTTGTTTTGCAGCATCGACAAATAGTTGGGAGTGCTCTGTCATATCACGTGTAATTACGCCATCTAGATACATAAGGGTATAACTTCGAAGTTTTGCAGCATTGCCTTACCCTTACCTAAATTAAGCAAAAAACAAACAACAAAAAAACATGACGGTTTGTTTAAAGTACTATAACAGAACTAATTTTGAAACTTAAGTTAATATTAATTTAACATCGGGCTACTAGTGTTGCTTTCTTGACACTAGATATCCAAATCCGTGCTGGATTGTAAAGTCTCTGTCTACAGATATGTGGAGTGGGTCTGAGTGATCGTGAAATTTTAAATTAATTGATCACCCAGATTTAGCTAATAATATGCTGTTTTGCCATTTCGTGTAGTAATCTATTATAAGACGCCATCAATTTTGTTTGCAATCTGGTAGTGATTTCTTTGTAAAAGTACTAAGGATCGGTTTTCTTCAGAGACAGAAGCTTCAAGCTTTTTGTTTTAATTCATTGAAAACAACGTTATGAGGGCTAGATATATATTGTTTGAAGAGCATCTCGCCTCTTCGTCGGTATTAGAAGTAAAATACGAAATATTTAAAATATCCTAACCTACAGTTGTCGCTTTGCTGCCGCGGCTGCTCCTATAAGGGTTGTCCGCGGCTTGGCCTGGACTTGAAGCAAAAAGGTATTGACTTCAAATTAGTACCTGTGGAATATAAGTTGCAATGGGGCTGTAATTGACGCTTAAATTAATTCGTGTGTTGGTAGCACAAATGTAAAACGCCTTCTTCTTCTTCCATGCTTGTAGCATAGTTTGCCGCAAAACCACATCTTTCGCTGTTTACCTGCACTTCCTTAGTCAACGCTAGAGCTGAAGGCAAATCAGGTGGGTGTGGAGCAAAAAGTACATCCATCAGTTTTCGTTTGAGGCCTGATATGAATACCTGTTAGGCATCAAACATAAATTTCTAGCACATGCCTTTCGCTAAGGTAATGTCGTAGGTCATGTTTATCTTATTGGTTAGCAATATGAGCTTTTTCTTTACCTCATCGTAATATTTTAAAATGGCCGAGCCACAATTTCTTGTTTAATAACGTGAATGGGATGTTTGTCACTGAACGAAGCTAAAGGCAATAATATCGACGCTAATAATATCGAGCGATCCCTGATTCCTGTGTTCCCTCGATGCTTGTTCGTTGAAGTGCATCTCAAGTCTCTTCCTTTTTTTTCATTTCACTAGAATTCTCATTCAAGTTTTCTTTAACACAGATATGTATTTGTTTTTGTTTTCTTGCTTATGACGTAGGCTCTACGCGGTTGGGCGCTAATTCGCCTTTGTTATACTTAATTTTCCTTACTTCGATTGAATCGATCACAATTATGAGTTACTTTGTACTATTATTCTATATATATATGAATATATATATACTATACTAATATTCGAAGGGCATCTCGCATCTTCGATATTGATGATTATAACTGAAAGACAAAGTGAATTTCACAAATCTCTTAACCTAGAGAAGCCGCTACACTGCCGCGGCTAATCCCAACAATTGCAGTTTAAGCAACTCGCGCAGTTGCTCTAATTACCCAGCGAATATTCTGCAAGAAAGTGTCGATGACCGCTGTGTTTTGTTTATGGGAAGTGTCCTATTAGCATACTTTCGGTATATGGGCGGTAGCGGGTAGTTTATGGTTCATTTGCAGAACACTTACCTACGGCAGTGAGAACAATATATGTCTACTTAGTGTATAAGTCGATATAAATTATTTTACCAGGATAAGATGGAATAGAGGTTGGTTACAATTTACTTTTTAGGGGGTGGCTATCGTCTTTGCTTTCTTTGCAAGTTTTGCAGTCTTTTATTACTGTTTCAATTTTTTGTGAGCTCAGGGATTTTTTAAATATTATTTCAATTTGTTCACCTTCGAAGGTTACATCCTGTACCTGCATTCTTGTAAATCAAGGCTAGGTATTATTCAGCTTTATTAAGACTTTATTTATTTAAGATATTCTGAAATGAATAGAACACAATATAATGCTTTGTTATATTCAGATTTATTGGGACTTTATTTAGTATTGTTGCGAATGAATCGAACACAAAATGAGTTACAACTGCTTTATTACTCGAAGGGCATCTCGCCTCTTGTACAATAAAGTGTCGCATCAGCATATTTGGGAGTAAGTACCAAGTGCCGCTGATCGCTGGGTACACTCTTATCGAGGGTGCATCAGCGAAATCCAGCCAAGGCGGAAGCAAGTAGTTATGATGAACTTGCAACCTTACTTTATAACTGCTAAAATGTAGGGAGTATATGTCCTGAAATGTTGACATAATGTTTTCAGTTGTAAATAGTTCGTTAATAATTTTTGGATTTGGTCCTTTCCTTATTATTTTTAATAAATTGTATTCAGCGTAATTTTGTTTTTTGCTATGTACCTAGTGTATGTAGGAGATGGTAGTTTAAATTCGTACGAGATTCATCTGAAGTTAGTAAAGAAGTTGATTTTTGAAAAAGTTAGTTGTGACTTCTATTACAGGCATAAGCTTATGTGACGAACTGTCGTCGGTATGTACTGTTGTTCTTTTCAACCTTTTTAGTTTGTCATTGTGTTTTTGGCTGCTAAGAGCGAAAGTTAAGGGTTGATGGTCAGTGAAAATAATGCTTTTGAAGTATTTAAAAGTAAACGTGCAAGTTCTGAAGAGCCCAGTCGTTTGCGTAATTTTCTTCTGGCTTAATTAAATTATTAAATGCCTCACTTCCGTTCTATAAGAAGTATATTTTAAAGACCTTAATTTTGTTCTTTGTTTGGGTAAACCCATGAAGGAACATAAGCCTTTGAAGCTTCCGGGTATGGGAAAATCTATGATTGCTAATACTTTTTCGGAGTTGGTTTGTTCACCAAACATTAGAAAAGTACAATTTGAGGAAATCTCGTTTTCTTCAGTTATTGTTCGGAACCAGTTCCCCGGCTTGTCAGCTGATTCAGCAGTGTAGATGGATGATACCTCACTAAGTATTGCGGTAATGTTTGACTGTGTATCACCTTCTAGGGAGTGGATGTTTTGTCGCTATATCAAATCAGCGACGGAATTCTCTTTTCCTGACTTGTAAAAATTTCTTCGTTATACTCGTCAATAAAAGTTTTGCAAGGCTTAACGTTTGATTTTCTATTTTTTCCAGAGGCAGGCAATATAAATTAAACAATTACATGTAGTTTTTAGTAAAAAAAAATAAATGGGAATCGTTTTCTTTGTTAAGTGTATTTTATCATAATGAAAACTCTGTTTGCTAATTCTGCTGTCGTTGTCGCTTTGGTCGCTATATCTTTGTCGCTGTTGTCGGATTGGTGAAGGTGTCAGTTTATTTCACCTGATTTTTATTTTTCTTTTCAGAGCTTTTTCTTTCTCTGTGGCCATGGTAGATACACAATAATAAAAAAAATATCTCCTTGTTGGAACTAATAACAAAGTTGTGCAAATTTCGTTTGATACAGTGGGAGTATTTTTTTGCCATTTGTGGCAATTTTAATATTTGCAAATTTAAGCAATCTTTGTGGACTTATGAAAAATTAATTTTTTCTTTCCAAAAAGTTTGCGATTTTTTCTATTACAATATTAATGTATTTATTGGATGTATTTGTTTTTATTATTTAATTATTTTTTGAAAATGTGTATTTAATATTTTAATAATATGGATATTTCATCTTGTCTATGGTTTATTTTAATATTTTATTTGTTCTTTCGGTCAATATATTCATCCTTTTACTTACTACTTACGTTTACTTAATCTTCGATGTTGAACACGTGAATTATTTTTTAAGTCTCTTTTTTAGAATGTTTATTAAATCGTCTTCCGTGTAGTCTGGTTTTGCAAATATGTGTCTGGTTCTGATGGAGTTATTTATCTCCATTGGGACAGGTTTTGCCCTGGGTTTGGAAAAAATGGACGCGGAGGCGCTGAAAAATTGTTGTGGCAATATATATTGTGATGGCTGAAGAAATTGTTTACGTTTTTGTGTCATCTGATAATCCACATTTGGTCGAGAAGTATGGCATAGTTTAGGATCGAAATTTGATTTCGTATTGGAATATAATTTCTGGGCGGTAAAGTTATAGGTGGCGTTTGTTGTCTCAACTTAGGAACGAAAGCATTTCTATGTTTTTGGTTCTCCACTAAGTTACACAGATGTAAGGCGCGGCTTATATCTCTTGGCTCTTTGATCACATAAATGTTTCCATGGCTTTGCCTCGATAATTTCTTGTCAAAGCTCTAACTACCTGTGGTGCGTCTTCTTGATGGTATACCATTTAGTAAAATTCCTGAACAGACCGACGTCCCCGAGTTAAACATATATTTACTCGAGGGTTTTCAGACCTCTCCCATCAGCATAGTGTTCTGTAAGCACGAAATTGCTTCCCAGTTCAAGGGAGTGTAATAGGATTCGAGTACTGCATCTCTTTCTCCCATTATTTTATTTCGAATCGCTAGAGTTTCAGGTAAGATTTTTACATTTATTCTTGGGCATCATAAATTTCCATTATTCTGTCCACATATTACCGCTACTTAAGGCGCGTATAACGAGGCGTGGTTTTTTAATTCACTTTTATTACTCGCGATTGCCTTTACTGTGTACCGGTCCCTGCTTGGGCGCCAATTGAACGGTTTCTTTAAGTTTTTAGTAAAAAAAATTGATCTGTTTCGATTTAGTGCTTTATTAGAACTGATTTTGTACAATATGATTTACTATAATTACACATCGGTTTGCTGCATTCTGCTGGCGTCTTGACGTTGTCGCTGTGTCGCTGTAGCTTTGTCGCTGCTGTTCTATTGGTGGAGGTGTCGCGTGGTCCATTTGGGTCTCACGCTGGTCCTCAGTTGTCCAGTTGAGTCCCACGATGGTCTTCTTGTAGAATATGCTGACGAAAGCGCTTCTCGTATTATTCCATGCGCTTTTGGTTGTGATCGCTGGTTGCAGCTGAGTTCGTCGTCGACGAAATATGCTCACGCGGCTGCAAGATCCGAATGTCATTTATTCAGTGAGTTAGGGTATTTGCAGTGAGTTTGGGTAAATGGGTGATTAGGAATAATTGTTCTTAACCCCTCCCCTTTAAAAGCGGACGTCCTCGGACGCGATGATGAATCTTGTTTGTATTATTTGATTCTGATCCAGGGAATTGTCTTCCTGTCTGTTAGCTTCTCCGGTGATCCGTTCTGGGATAGAGTGCTAAGTTCACAGTTGTTGTAGTTGTACTGATGCTTGTTTTGAGTTCCTTTGTATTGTTAATATTTATTCCATTAACATTTGTAGTGACAGTGCTTCCTCGCTTTTGATTTTCCCTCTTTTATTTGAAGTAATGGTGGTGTTACTTCTGCGAATGTCATAACCTTTGATAAGTATAGGTCTTCTCCAACCCAGACTGTAGTATTTACGAACTGGATGAGGAATGTTCCCCTTAGGTCCGTTGGCTCTTCGTCGATTTTTATTTTCCCGTTCAAGTCGTTGAGCAGGATCGTTCCGGTAAATAATTCTTTGTGATCGGGTACATGTAGGCTGTTTATCAGTTGGCAATCGGCTGCTTTGCTTTTGAGGACGCGTGTTATGCAGGTTATGCAGATCTATTAGCTTAGTTTTTGAACAGATACTTTTGTCATTATGTGTTTCGAAATTTTCTTGAATTCCAAAATATTTTGTTTACATTTGATTATATTGTTGAATTTTAACTTATTTATTTGGTTTTGTTTTATTGGTACTAGTAACAAAGTTGTGCACATTTGCACAATTGTAGCATATTTTAATTTTTGCGAATTCTAGCAGTTCTTCTGGATTTATAAAAAATACATTTTTTTCTATTAAGTTTGCGATGTTTTCTAATTGCAATTCTGACAAAATTATTGTGTTTATTGTATTTGATTATTTAATTATTTTTAAAAAATTTGTATTTTAAATGTTTTGTAATGTGGCAATGTTTCCTTTAATATTTTATTTGTTCTTACGGTCAGTTCATTCATTCTTTTACTTACGATTTTATTTATTACAAGTTGTCTATTATTATTTTCCACTTGCTCGTCTGTTTTTGAAACTAAAGTCTCGTAATCATAGTGATCCGCCGAGCCAGCCAACCATTTCCAAGCTGTGCCCAGAGTGTTTATTGCTCTGGCTTTTCTTTGTGTTGGCTTTCATCTTCTCAATTCGGATTCTACTTTTACGAGTTCGAATTCGAGTAAGGGGAAAAGTGGGCGTGTTTTATTTATGTTATACGATTTGTTCGATAGGTTACCGAACGCCATTTCGTTTTCTTCCATGTTGAATACGTGAATTAGTTTATAAGTGCCGTTTTTATGGCTGCGATTCCTGTTTTTATAGGTAAGATTTTTTAATGTGAGTAATCCAGTTATAAAGAACCTTTTGTTCGGTTAGTTTTAGCTGGGCTAAAAATCAGTCGAGCTGGGGGTTCGTGCAACAAATTTATATTTGATTGCGGTGCGATAACTAACTACACGTTATTTTGTATATTTAAGAATGATGGTTTATTTGGTATAATTGCACTTATGCGTAATTGGCGTTGAACGGTAGTTTCACATGGCGTTTGGTCACTTCTGACTTCTCGGACTGCTTCCCTCCTAGATTCCGCAGTCTCATTGACTCGTAGATTTCGCACTCGCTGACTGACTCCCTCTCGTGTGCTGCGACGCCCTTTTTATAGGCCTGATCGCTTGGGTGGCATGATCTTTGGAAGTTTTCCACGGTCTTTTTGCGATCGGTGCACTCTATAGAAATAGAGCAGCGGTCACCTCCCAAACTGTCGCATAGCGTATTTAGTATTATTTCGACCTTTTTGCGATCGCTGCACTTGATGAAATTAGGTCAGCGGTTGCCTCCACGCTGAGGTCGCTGCACTTGGTGAAATTAGGTTAGCGGTTGCCTCCACGCTGAGGTCGCTGCCCTCTAGTGGAAATACCGCTGACGGAGGCTAGTGGTGGTGTCAGTTGTCCATTTGGGTCTTCTTGTGGTGCGAGCTGACGAAGGCACATGCGCTTCCGGATGTGATCGCTTGTTGCAGTTGAGTTCGTCGTCGACGAAATATGCTGACGCGGCGCAAGATCCGAATGTCGTCGTTGCAGTTACGCATATAGCATAAATGTATATTTATGTGCATTTATTTGCCAAAGCTATATGGTTCCTCACACAGTATGGTCGCTATACCGAGACATGTCGGTAAGAAAAATCTAGGATACCGTGGAAACTAAAACTCAGTCGAGCTGTGGGTTCGTGCAACAAATTTGTATCAGCTGCGTTTGCGACAATTAACAACACGTTAGTTTTATATATTAAACAATGATTTTATTTGTTCTTCGCTGTTATTATGGTACGATTGAACTGCCATATAAATTATACCTTGGATATAAATTGTGGTTGGCCCAGTTCCCTGAAGCCCTTGGTCGGATTCGAAGCGTGTACCTGTTCGCGAGAGCCGGCTCCGGCGCTCCGCACACCAGCTCGGTAAGTTTACGACGCCGCCTGCCCGACAGAGAGTTTCGTACGGTTCTCCGGTTTTCACCAAGTCTAGTGGTCTCCTTGACTCCCCAAGGATTGCCACTAGCACACCTGTAACCCTGGATTCACACGTGCGAGCTCTGACTAAACACAGGTCCACTCGCACTCGCAGCGCTTAGCTCTATGCGGATTTAGCACGTTGCCACAACTCACGCGTGGCAAGGTTTACACTTCTTACCCAACTTCAGGACCTCGGTGTCCTGCGTTACCCTTAGTTGCCTCCTCAGATTTATGTCGCATTTGTGTTTTTCTTTACGTTAGATATATCTGGTTGCCGTTTATTGCTCTCGCGTTGGCTCCGCTCGTAGATTGCGCACTGACTCCCACTCGTGTTTTTATAGGCCTGATCGCCTCGGTGGCGTGATCTTTGGAAATTTCCACGGCCTTTTTGTGATCGCTGCACTCGATGGAAATAAAGCAGCGGTCACCTCACCCTCGATGAAACTAGAGTAGCGGTCGCCTCACACTGAGTGGCGGTCGCCTCACAAGCTGCCGCATCATGTATTTAAGAATTGTGTCGGTTGTGCAGCAACTGTGAGGGGCGCATATAGCATAAATGTATGTTTATGTACATTTATTTGTCAAAGCTATATGGCTCCTCACAATATGTTGTCATTTGGTTTCGGATTTGTAACTAAATTTAGTTGAATGTAGTTTTGGTTAGGACCAGTATCAATTAGAAAGTTCAGTGGTGTACCGTTCCTCATTATGCACTGAAAATATAGCAACGGGGAACCCTTTAATCTAAGAAATGGATGTCTGAAGCATCAATCGTCAGGTAGATTGTAAGCTTCGAAGTAAGCTTGTTCCTCGTTGTACACGGTGTATGGGTTTGATTGTTTAACCTGTTCCTCGGGTGTTGTGGTTGCAATATGGAACTGTCGTTGAATTTTGGGCGCTGTCCGCTAGGTGCGTTAAGTGGGTGTTTGCGCGCGAAATTATTTGTACGTGGTGTGTTCATGTATTTGATATTTCTGCTTCTGATTGAGTTATCTATCTCCATTGCTACGGGTTTTGGCTCTGGTTTTGGGAAGAATGGGCGCGGAGGCTTTTGGAATGTATGTTTAGGACCCAAACATTTTTGTGCCAATGTGTATTGTGGTGTCTGGGGAAACTGTTTAGGGCTTGACGTCTGATAAGTCATATTTGGTCGGGGGGTATAGTAAAGTTTAGGATCAAAATTTCTCCATTGTCCGGAATTAGTGGCTTGTGGTGGTTATACTTTGTTATACTTAATTTTTTTTAATCGATCACAATTGTGGGTTATCGTGTACTATTATTCCATATATATATATATAAATTAAACGGTTTCTTTATTGTTTTGTATAAAAAAAAATATAACTGTTTTGTTTTCGTGCTTTATTAAGACTGATTTTGTACAATATTATTTCGTATAATAAAAAATCGGTTTGCTGCATTCTGATGACGTCTTGGCGTTGTAGCTGTGCTGCTGTAGCTTTGTCGCTGATGTCCCATTGGTGGAGGTGTCGGGTGGTCCATTTGGGTCTCACGCTGGCTCTCTAGTGGAATGCGCTGACGGAGGCTAGCGGTGGTGTCAGTTGTCCGTTCGGGTCCCACGATGGACTTCTTGTAGAATACGCTGACGAAGGCACGTGTCGCTGTGATCGCTGGCTACGGCTGGGTTCGTCGTTGATGAAATATGCTGACGCGGCGCAAGATCCGAATGTAGTGTATTTGCGGTGAGCTTGGGTATATTGGTGATTAGGAATGTTTGTTCTTAACTTATATATATATATACTATACTATTATTCGAAGGGCATCTTGCATCTCCGATATTTATGATTAGAACTAATATACTGTTTGTGTATATTTTAAAGGGAAGCAGTCAGCACATAAACTGACTACTAAAAGACTTCGCAACCAGCACTTGACGAACAGGCCTTTATTTAAACACAATTCTTAAATCTAAATACATACAGAGAAGTACATTATGCGGCCGTTGGTAAGACGACCACTGTTCTCATTCCGTCGAGTGCCGCGATCGCAATATCTCTCATGTTCATACTTTCTAGGGCGACCGTATGTTATCCGAGTGCCGCGACCTCAGTGTAAGGCGACCGCTGTTCTTATTCCATCGAGTGCAGCGATCGCAATATCTCTCATGTTCATACATGAACACTGAGGCTCTAAAAGACACTGACTTTATTGAGAAATAATGCATGGCTTTTAGACGATAATGTTTGCTTAGGACTAGTTATGCTATTTATGAGCTGACCTAAACAATCAATAGTTATCTATGCGTGTACTGATGCCATGCTTTAAGATGGATTGTATCGAACCTGTTTGTGTAAGTAAGTAGGAAGTATTCAGCACATAAACTGACTACTAAAGGTCGTCGCAACTAGCACTTGAACTAGTTGGACTGCGGAGAGTGAGGTCCTTCGTTGCGCACAGTAAATGCGATAGTAGAAATGAAGACGTCTGACGATATTGAGACTATGAAGAACACTGATTTTATTGAGTAAAAATGCATGCTTTATATACAAAATTCTTAGACAATAATGTTTGCTTAGGACTAGATATGGTATTTACGAATTGACCTAAACAATCAATAGTTATCTATGGGTCATGTCTTAATGTTATCTTATTTACGACGCTGCTACGCTGCAGGCCGCTCGACAGATGGTGTGAAAATATGTCTAATCACAATCCATGGATTGTGTGTATCCTATTTGCTGTGTATCTGCGCTATCTGCAGCGTACTTACAAATGGCTTATGATTAAATGCGTATTAATTTAAATGAACCTAAACATTCTCCCGGCCGTTGAATCGGTGATCAACCATCATCTAGATCCAGTGTGAATCGTCTTGGGGATGCTAATGGCACGGGTGTAGTGGCAGCCTCATTCCTTGTAGTTCCTGGTTGCAAGGTACAAAAGCGTTGCTTCCGTAGTGTATAGGCAAGTAGCACAAGGACGGATGCCACTAAAGCAGCATAAGCGGCGATATGTTGATGTTGAATTGGACTTATTTGGTCGGGCTGCTCTTGTTTGTTGAGTGTGTTCAATTTTAGCTGCAAGTCATCCAGTTCCTTATCTTCTTGTACATTGTTCTCTGATATGTTGAGTTTCGTAAAAGGTCCTTGAATAGTGTTTGGCTTGATTATGTAGCCAAAATGAGCATAGCTCTTTATCACTTGACTTATAAAGTCGAAGTTATGGTTGGCGACATTAGCCGTTTTCGTTGAACGGGTGGCGCATCAATTTTGTCTGTGTCCTCGGTTTCCTTGATAGGGCGTTTTTTGACCATGTGTTCTGGAAATAACGGCGCCAACCTGGTTATGGGGCGTTTGTAGATGCCTGAGGCAGTTGTGACGTCAATCACTCGAATGTGATTATCCTGGCCTGGATATGTGCGTACAATGCGTCCCATTGGCCAACTCATTCCACTTATGTCTGGCTTGCAATTCTTGTAAATACTCCTGTGACCATTGCTTCCAAAATCCTTGCTTGAGTCTGGATACTAGTTCCCACCGTTTTAGTAAGGATTTTTCGTTGCGTTCTGTGTTGACATCGGGGGGAGCAGTCAGCGTTTCAACAATCAGAAAATGTGCTGGGGTGAGGGCTGTGTTGTCCGTAGGGTCATTTGACATTGGTGTAATTGGGCGAGAGTTTAAGATCGCTTCAATTTCGATGATCACCGTGTTTAGATCTTCAAATGTTAGAGATGCGGTATTTGTCGTAGTAACCAGTAGTCGTTTTGCAGACTTTACCGCAGCTTCCCATAGGCCTCCAAATGATGGCGCTCGTGGCGGTATGAATTTGAAAGCAACTTGTTTTTTGTTGTAGTGATTGATGATCTCTGCTTGAGCTTTTTCGCCAAATATTGAACCTCCTAATTCCTTTAGTTGGTTGTTTGCTCCAAAAAAGTTGGTGGCATTGTCACAATGAATCGTTTGACATTTTCCGCGGCGGCTGAGAAAGCGCCGCAGGGCTCCTAAAAAGGCATTTGTAGTCAGATCGCTGACCAGCTCGAGGTGGACTGCCTTTGTAGAGAAGCAACAGAATACAGCTATGTATGCCTTATCTGCCTGATCTTTTTCCGCGAACTTTATGATGAATCCAAATTGGTCCCCAGTAATCTACGCCTGTAGTGAGAAATGGGCGTGTTGGTATCACTCGATCGGGTGGCAGATTGCCCATAATTTGATTCATTAACTTGGGCCTTGCCTTGTTGCACGTCACACAATTTCGAACGATGTTTCTCGACATAGTTTTGTCGTTCAGGATCCAATATTGTTGTCTAGCAGTTGCTCGTAAGGCTTGAGCACCGCAGTGCATGTTGTCTTCATGCAGCTCTCGCAATATCATCTTTACTATTGGATCGTTGTAAGGCAGCAAAATCTGGTGCCTTGCATTGTACGGGAGTGGGGCTTGCTCCAATCTACCTCCAACTCGCATGAGTCCATCTAACCCTTGTATTGGTGAGAGTGATGAGATGGGACTCTTTTTCTCTTTTTGTATTGTGGCGCTTCAAACTTTTCAGTTCAGCTATAAATTCAGTTTGCTGTATTGTTCGTATTGTTATATTGCGAGCGCGGTCCAGTTCCATTTTACACAGCGTGGTCGTTGCTGATCTATAACGTTTGTAGCAGAATCGCAACATGTAAGCCACAATGCGTTGTAACTTGAAAAATGAGTTGCTGCGTCGGCAGGTATACAACTCTTCGCCTATTGCTGATTGAGTTGCAGCTAAGCTTATATGCTTAGTTTTCCTTTCCAGGTTGCTCGGAGAGATGATGGGAGGGGCTATCCATTTGTCTCGAGAGCCATGGAGAAAGAGTGGTCCATAGAGTCATAGACTGTGCTCGTGTAACTTTCGTGCAGATATTCCTCTTGAGAGCACATCTGCTGCGTTGTTGGCAGATGATACATGCCGCCAATTATTCTGACTTGTCACTGCCTGAATTTTCGGCTATTCGGTTGGCCACAAACGTACGATATGTGGAAGACGGTGCACTGATCCATGAGAGAACAACGGTAGAATCCGACCAAAAGTATCCTGGCACTGTGGTGGAGTCAAGGTTGAGATCGCGTCGAATCCTGTCCGCGAGCTCAGCACCTAATAATGCAGCACATAGTTCCAGGCGAGGTAGTGACTGTTTTGCTGTTGGAGCCACTCGAGACTTTGAGCATAGTAAACGCACAGATATTTGCTTGTGTTTGTACGTTGCGCGTACATATATTGCTGCGCCATATGCCTGTTCTGAAGCATCCACAAATGTGTGCAATTCCTTCGTGACTGGAGTTTTTCCATCGTATATGTGCCTTGGAATTTGCATTGAATTGAGGCTTTGCAAGTCCTCTCTATAATCCTTCCACTCGTTCTGAAGATTTATGGGTAATTCGTCATCCCAGTCGAGTTTTGACTCCCAGAGTCGTTGCATAAAAATTTTAGCCTTTACCACGACAGGAGCGAACAGGCATAGAGGATCGAAGATCTGTGCCAGCTCCGAGCACACTACACGTTTTGTGATTCTTTTTGCTGTGCTGCTTTGTGTGCGGCCGCAAAATTGATCCTTTTGTGGCATCCAAATAAGGCCCAATGTCTTGACATTGTAATGTTCCAGTGTTTCGTCCAGCTTAATATTGCTTATGATGTCATCCTTGGGTATTCCTTGAAGAATTTGCTCATTGTTTGAGCACCATTTTCGTAAGTTGAATCCCTTGGGGAGTAGTATTTTTACCAACTCCTGTCGAATTTGGATCACTTCTTGTATTGAATCTGCTCCAGTGAGACAATCATCTACGTAGTCACGAAGTCATCCCTTAGGGCATAGGATCCTAATGGTGAACTGCTTGTATGGAGTGAAGCTAAGTGATTTAGACACTTAGTTGCCAAAAACGGAGCCGATGCTGTTCCATATGTAACCGTTTTTAATCGATAGTACTTTAATTCATCATTTGGATTTTTTCTCCAAACTATCATCTGATTAAATTGGTGTTCCGGGTTTATCCATATTTGGCGATACATCTTTTCAATATCTGCCATAAATACGTACTTGTGCGTTCTGAATCTCAGTAGAATTGACATGAGATCACTTTGCACCGTGGGTCCAACTTGCAATATGTCATTTAAGGATTTTCCATGTAAGACATGATGCATCGAAGACAACTCTTAGCTTTGTGGTGATGCTGTCAGGTTTCAGCACACAATGATGAGGGATGAAATAGTGAGATTTTGGAAGCAGCTTTCGAGGGACAGCTTTCATATGACCCAATTGTTCGTATTCAGTCATGAAGTCTACATACGATTTCCAGATTTTTGAATCTGTCCTTCTTTCTACTGCGAGGAAACGTTTTTCCGGAGTCTCCAACGAGGGCCCCAGGGCTGAAGAATGTTCAGCAAACGGCAATTTTACTATGAATCTCCCATCTGCTGCAGTCTGCAGGTTCTCTACGAAATGGCTCTCGCACTCCTTTTCAATTGGTGTACGATGCCTTTCTGTGGTTTCCAAATTGTCAATGGTCCAGAATCGCTCCATTATGGTATTTGTTTCCTCTCCCGTTGCTACTGCACAAATGGCTGCTGACATCCTTGAATTTTTGATTTTTCCCGCCTCAACCCATCCCAACTTGGTCTCTTGCATGATTGGACCAGAGGGTATTTTGTGTTGTTGCGGGAGCAATAGTGCATAATAATGTTCCGCACCGATAAGCATGTCGATTTTGCCAGGTTTATTGAACTGGGGATCTGCCAACGGTAGGTTTGCTGGCATGTTCCAATCTTTGTCATTTATACTTTGGGTTGGCTGATCCGTAATAATGTGCGGTAGAATGACTGTTTCAATCCGCATTGTAAAGTCGTTGTGCAATGACTTTACCAACAAATTTACACGAGCTCTGCTTGTCTTTTGTTGTCCACCGATGCCTTCAATTCATAATGTGGAACCGTGTCGGTTTAATGATAACAAAGAGGCGAGTCGTTCTGATATCACGTTGATCTGTGATCCAGAATCCAGTAAAGCCTTGAACGTTGCTTGTTGTCCATTATTTCCTTGGACTATTACTTTTGCTGTTGCAAGTAGATTCATATTCTTACTACTTGCTGATGCCACAATTGGATTTTGTGGCTCCATTGAGGAATTTTCCAAATGCAGCAGCGTGTTGTGTCTTTTTTGGCACTTGAAGCATTTAAAACGACTTGTGCAAACCTTTGCCATGTGATCTCCTTTAAGGCAGTTGACGCATAGTTTTTGTCGTTGAATCCAATTCAATCTCTCAGCAGCTGACTTTGCTCGAAAATCGTCGCACCAAGATATGAAATGAGTAGACTTCTTGCAATAGAGACACTCCTTCTTTGTAGTTGAGGAGGATGCAATGCAAGTTGTTCCCATCGAATTTCTTTTGGCACTGCTGTGTGGTTTGCTTCCGCTAGCTAAAACACGAACTCTTTGCTCAAGAAACTGAAGCATGGTGTCCAGTTTTTGTATTTGCTTCGAGTTGCTTAATGATTGCTCGTACAGCGTTTTATTTGTGCTGTCCAGCTTATTTTGTATGACCGCTATTAAAATTGGGTCCCACGTGGAAATGTCTAATCCGAGTCCCTTGAGAGATGCAATGGACTCCAAAGTAACTATGTATAGTTCTTTAAGCGATTTTATATTCTCGCTAGTGGCTTGTTGCATTAACAATCGGTTCAATACCGTTGATGCTATGCATCTTGGATTGTCGTATGCGTCAACCAAGATGTTCCATGCGTGAAGGTAGTTATCCTCTTTCAATTCGATTTGGCGTATTAGTCTTTCTGCCTCACCGATCACTCTGGTTTTTAGATACCACATTTTTTGAATTGTTGGCATGTTGGTATTGTGTACCATGGACACAAACATATCGAAAAATTGTGTCCATTTTAATATATCCCCATCAAATTTGGGGATGGTTATACGAGGCAAGTTTATGTCATTGGTGCACTGCTTATTGCTTTTTGAAGCTAGTGCCCTTTGAAAATCTTTTTCTGCCTGTAGATACTCCTTTGTATCATATCCATTTTCTTCCGGGTTTTCGACTTCTTCATACAGCCGAAAATGGACTTCTTGGATTTGAGCCCATAGATTTTTTATGAGCTCTAGTGATGTGTGCTCAATAGGGGTGCTTTGGTGCAATGTGCGATGCAGTGATGCGATCATTGCCCTTTATCGCCGGCGCAATGCAATCACCTTGAGTTCTAAGGTGGATTGCTGACGCTGACCATCGCCAATCTCAAGCCTCTTGCTTGTGGCTTGATTTATGGTTTCAGCTTCGTTTTTTATTACTTCTAAGCACTTCAGAACAGTTGTTCTTATGTCCTCATAGTAAGTGAAGTATAGATGATTTTCTGGTACCTCGCCAGATTTTCTAATGACTTCGTAATTTTCTTGAACAGAACTCCATTTCTTTTTGAGAGAGTCTGTTTTCATTCTGTGATATCCAGTCTGAGATTTTCTCTCAGCGGAATCCTTTTTATAATTAGATATCAGCCGTACAATTTCATTACCGATATCTTGCTGGACATCAAGCAACTCATCGATGGTTACCTTTTCTGATGCCATTTTTATAGATTTTTGTCGCTTGTTGGACTTTTACAGATATGTATAGGTATATCTGTTTCTTATTTTTGTCGCTTGATGGACTTTGTTGTTAGTGCTATGGTCGTTTATCGAAACGAGAGCACACTATTAATTCTGATATGTCGCCTGGTTGACAAATTCAGATGGTCTCACTAACACAGAATAGTGATCTGAGTTAGGAGATTGTAGGTATCCTTTGATTGTCGCCTTGTTGACAACTTCAAGTATGGATTTTGTAGATTGATTATCCTTTGTCGCCTAGTTGACAACTTCGGAGAATAATCACGTGGGAGTCACCAACATGTTTGTGTAAGTAAGTAGGAAGTATTCAGCACATAAACTGACTACTAAAGGTCGTCGCAACTAGCACTTGAACTAGTTGGACTGCGGAGAGTGAAGTCCTTCGTTGCGCACAGTAAATGCGATAGTAGAAATGAAGACGTCTGACGATATTGAGACTAAGAAGAACACTGATTTTATTGAGTAAAAATGCATGCTTTATATACAAAATTCTTAGACGATAATGTTTGCTTAGGACTAGATATGCTATTTACGAATTGACCTAAACAATCAATAGTTATCTATGGGTCATGTCTTAATGTTATCTTATTTACGACGCTGCTACGAGATAATATCACAATCTGCTAACTGCAGGCCGCTCGACAGATGGTGTGAAAATATTTCTAATCACAACCCATGGATTGTGTGTAACCTATTTGCTGTGTATCTGCGCTATCTGCAGCGTACTTACAAATGGCTTATGATTAAATACGTATTAATTTAAATGAACCTAAACAGAACCGTTTGTTTTGCCGGGCTAAAAGTCAGCCGAGCTGTGGGTTCGTGCATCAAATTTGTATTAGTTGCGTTGCGGTAATTATTGACACGGTTTATTTTATATATACATATGTTGCCACAACTCAAGCGTGGCAAGGATTCACACTTCTCGGAAATCTCAAGGACCACGATGTCCTGCGTTGTCCTTTGGCGTGGCGTTGATCCTTCGGCGCTCCATTTTGGTGTATATACTGCTTGATACACACGATCGCGCTTCTCCACGTTGTTCACTGTCTTGCGTTTTCACTTATGACTGAGTTCTGGCTGCGTTTTGGCAGAGTTTCGTGTCTCGTTTTTCACTTCTGACTGACGTGCTCCCGTGTGCTGCGACGCCCTTTTTATAGGTGATCGCCCCGGTGGCGTGATCTTTGGTAATTTTCCACTGCCTTTTTGATGGCGCCAGCCTATGTTTGCCGTTAGTGTGAGTATGGATGACAACCTGTGCACGAAAGAGAGAGGGCGAAAGAGAGCGAATTCGCCGCAACTGCAATTAGGGCCGGATTTCGGTTTGATGTACAGTTACTGTGAGGGGCGCATATACCATAAATGTATATTTATATACATTTATTTGCCAAAGCTATGTGGCTCCTCACAGTCCCCCCTTTCTTCGGCAGTGGAAGACTTCCACTATCCAGCGGCGACAGTTCTACTGTGGAGAGACAAGTTTAGTATACGTTAGCTGTCCGTTCCCCCCAGTATTTCATTGACGTTGTTTTTTTTTTCATATATATATTTTGTTTCACAGTCACCATGGGTGCTCGTGGGCTTTCCTTTGGCTTCGGCTGTGGTTTGTGGTCGGTTGACCACACGTCTTCTTCGTCGGAAGAAATTTCGATGGCCTCGTCGACTCGAGACCTGGAGGGCACGTAGGGCATGGTATCCTCGTCATCCGAACGTGGCTGGTTCACAGGCACTTTATTTTTCGACACTGGCCTATTACGCGTTCTCGCGAGATTATGTCCGTATCTTACCGCTACTTAAAGCGCGTATAACGAGTACCGGTCCCTGCTCGGGTGCCAATTAAATGGTTTCTTTAAGTTTTTAAAAAAAAAAAACTGAACTGTTTTTCTATTTTTTTTTTCGTTTTATTTTGTGTGGTTTGATGAAGCACAGATAAAAAAAAAATGTTAGGCTGCCATGAGGACAGTGCTGCGGCCAGAATTTTACATCGGCTTTCCTCCACTCCCTTGGAGATTCCAATCCTGGGTGTTGGGCGTCTTCGATCCAGGTGTTCTCAATGATTTCAATCAAATCCACTTTAAGCCGTGGATGTCTTCCAAGTAAATAGAGTTGTTTTTCCCTCGTGCCAAATTATATGTTAGATTTATAATTTTAAATTGACGGGAGTTTGACGCGTCTTATTGCTCTGGGACGTCGAACAGAAATGGCGGAAGCCAGAGCTAATTAATTATTAATTAATGTATTAAAAAGTATTCGGTGTCCATAGTTAATGATTTCAAACAAACTATGTTTCAATAGAACTGAATTACAAAATTAATATTAAGAACCTCTAACCTAGCATAAGTACGTCAGGTGGGTGCTCAAATTACCAAACGAATATTGTGCAATAAAGTATTGATGATCGCTGGGGTGTGTTGCACTTGACAATGTCTAATCAACATATTTGGGCAGACGACAAGTGTAACATAAGTAACATTGTGCAATAATTATCGTTGATCGCTGGGTTTGTTGTACTTGACAAAAGTCGCATCATCCTATTTGGGAATACGTACTTTCGACCTTTGGAAAATACTACCTACATTCCTTAGGCCAAAGGGAAGTCAATAAAATTCGTGTTTCCCTACATTCACGGAGAATTACGTCTTATCTCGGTCTCGCTCCGCCAAAGTTATTTGGTGATAATGTCGTGCAGTATTTAGCTTTACCCAAGTTTGCCAATATCATGGATATTTTTGTCATTGGTTACTTATCGTCAATTGTCTTGTGATTAAGCTAAGCTAGACAACACACCTGTGTTGTCGACATTCCATATAGGATTCTTATATGGTGATTTTGTTTTTTTTTTATAATGCCATTTTTTAGTAAGTTGTTTACTTCAGCGGACACATAGTCAGTAGGCTACACCCATCGGGTATGGCTCATTGTCTGTTGTCCGGATTGTGGCAACGACGGCCGTGTTGCTATTTAGCATTTTTAGAAATTTTGCGCTCACTTCGGGTGGAGCGTCCATACCCATTGCTTGGGCATGATTAACGTTAGCACAGTGACATGGTCCACCCTTTGTCTCATCGACCCTGTCATGCGGTCGGAATTGCTTGACCCCTTGCTGTCCTGGTTGGAGTTTGTGTTGAACCTGCCTAAGCCGAAGGACTTCTGATGGTATGTTTTCTGCCTTGAACCTGGATGAAGACGGATATACATCCATAGGTTCTGGTTTTTCGTCGTTGGAAGGTTTGGCCTGAGTTTGATGATGTTGACTCTTGCCCCCTGTTTAAAAAACGGACTTTTATTTTCGTCGGACTGGCCGTTCTGATTATCTAATTTTCTTTTTTTTGACTGTCGTGAAGCATGGAAGACATGCTTCTAGCATAGTTTTTTGAGGTTTGTAAACTTTTATTCTTGAAAGGTATTTCTCTATCAGACATTTTTATGCCCTCAACCCCACTCACTAGACGAAGGTAAACACTGTCTTCGCTGTCTTCGTGGTCGGAGTAATTATTATTCATTAAGGGACCGAATACTAATAGGAGTTTTAAGGTTGCGGTAGGTGGGTTTTCTTTTATGTACAATGTTACTTTTTATTTAAGAATCCAATATTTATTAATCAAATTACTCTTTTTTATATATATTTTTTTGAGTTTTATTTGCTGCTGTCTTTCATTTGAATCAAATTTCCTTAATTGTCTTATCACAATTTCACATATTACACAATTCACTTGTTTGTTTTGTCTGTTTTATTTGCAAGCTGTTTCTGACTTTAATCGTGGGTATTTGTTAGGAATTTTTACTTATTATTATGTTGGGCCATTTAACTCTTTGCTCAGTTATGATCTTGATTGAGATTAGTCTTTGTGATTTTGTCACTAGCTTAGCTTGTAAGGACTTGCTTCTTAATATATTATTTCGGATAATACGTATGGGCAGGTAATGCATTCTGTTACCTTCGTATGGTTAAAAATAAACGAGTTTCGAGTAAGTTTTGTCTTCTACCGCTTTATTCCGGTTTTAATATTTATAATGAAATTTTGATGAAATATTTTAATTTATTAAATGTACGTATTATTTTTTATGCTACTGATGTCTTGTTCAATAAACATTAATATGACCTGATTTGGAGCTAAGGCTTTTATTACCGCCACGTAGATCGTGCTAATGGGAGTTTGCTCAATATGCAAAAGCAAATTTAAAGTAAAATATCGAGCATATTTTTTTTTTATGTAGCAATTATATTTAACATTAATCAACCTATTGATCGTTGATCTGTAAAGTATGAGTATGAGTAATAACAAATTAAAATCAATAACATTAACATAGAACTGGTTTTAATATATTTCGATATTACATAACATTAAATATTACATATGTTGCACATTAATTTCAACGTTCAACAGTCCAGAGGTCGCTGGTGTGGAGGCGCTTTAATCTTCTGCGGGTTGTTTTTGACCAAAGGGTTGACGTGGTTATGCAACCGGTCATTATATGAAGATTTATTTATTTCATGAATATAGACCGAAGTCATTGTGCAGCGTCATATTGCTCACATAGGGTGGATCAGCAGAGATGATTTTTTAGCACCTTGTTCTGCAAGACTTGAATTTGGTTTATGCAAGAAATTGCAACTGTGCCTCAAAATGGAATCCCATATGTGCATGTGGGCACGCTGATGCTCCTGTATGCCAGCAGCTTGTTTCTCAAGCTGAGTTTGCTGAATGGCTTAAGCAACCAGTTGAGTTTCCCTTTTTGGATCCACATGTTGCTGCCGTGATTTGTATGTGTTTCCTCCAGGTGAGTTTCCTGTCAAGATACATACCCAGGTAGCGAACATGGTTCTCCTGAGGTATGACCGTATTGTGGAATCGGACGGTTGGGCAGTTACCACTCCTGAGCGCAAACGTACAGTGCTGAGACTTGTTCTCATTGATGCAAATGTTCCACCTGTTGGTCAAAGTACTAAAACCATCCAAGATCCTTTGCATAACCGCTGCTGCGCTCCAAGCAATGGAGGAGTTAGGAAGGAACACAGTGTCGTCTGCGTATGTGGCAAGCAGCGTTTTTCTGGCTACCGGAATTGGCATTGGTACAGGGCAGGTCCAATGCCACCAGCGATACATCGACGTGGCGGATGTTTGATCGCTCGCTCCTAACTTCAACCATAAAAGAACGGCCAAGCAGGAAAGACCTTAGCAGTAAATACTGCAGCGATGGTAGTAAGAACGTAAGCTTAAAAAGCAGGCCGTAATGTCATACGCGATGAAATGCTTGCTGGGTATCCAGCACGCCGGTAGAGCTGTACTTATTTTCCAAGTCCTCGAGGACATGCTTTACTACTCGATGAACTTGGTCTGATTTACCATGGTGATGCCTAAAGCCAAACTGATGATCAGGTATAGCACTCTGGAAGCCACTTACTGCGAGCATATTTGCCATGCGAACCAATAACAAACAACATAAGGGTTTGTATATTGACTCACACCTTGTCATCAACTTTAAGCGTTGAGTCATTGATATGCTTGTATTCACTAGTTGTATATATATATAAATTGTTTTCAGCTTGCAAGTTAAAGTAAACGTTCGCTCTCGTTGCACATCAGGAAAAGATAATGCAATAAAGTGGATTTTTCTTTACAACTTGTGTTTGAGGCACACTTTGGACCACGAACTATTTTAAGCAATAGATCCTGTTAAGATTTCTGCATATTGTATTTATTACTCTTCCTGGTCTAAGGAACTTGACGGAGGCTGAGCTAGTGCCACCTGGTAGGTAGCCTGTTGCAAATAGCGATCCGCCTCAACTCGCGGATGTTAACTTCGGGAAACCGTGATTCCGGATACCTCCAAAAGGTTGTGCGCAGCGGTTAAAAGTGTTACAGGCAGAACAACGGGAATCGGAGATCTACTTCATATAAAATACTATATAGATCAATTCACCGATTCTTGACTCGTTTTGTTGAAGAATCAGAAAAATATCGACACCTACGCATGGAAGTTAGTATGCAGAAGGAACGCGGGTGATGCACTTCTGTCCCGAAGCGACACGGCATTAGTTGCTCTTCCGCTACTGAACCGTCTCTCTCTGTGGGCCAACAAACAGAGTTAGCTTAAGGATTAAATCAGCGCAAGCTGACAAGTACACTGAAAAGACGGATGCGATGGAGAAAGTGGGAATGAACATGTAGTCACAGGACCTTACTGAGTATGAGTAGTAATCCCACCATTTGTAATTAAAGTGTGGGAAGAAGTGTTGGATACTACCCTGATCAGCAAGATGCAGAAGCCACACCCTCGGAAATTATCCTTTTTAAAGATCCAAAAAATACGAATAACTGATTACCAAATCTCAATAAGCAATCTTAATAGCAGCATAAAAAATGATTTTGAAGAAAGCTGCCACTCAGCAAAAAGCAAAAAGAACAGACCAAGCGGAAGAACAATAAGGACTTCTGCGAAAGAATAGAAAGCATTATTGAAAACGCCCGTCTCAATAGAGCACTATAGAATAGTTCGATAATAGTTCACTATATAACAATAGTTGAATACATGTTTTTTACGTCCATTTTATATGTATATGATTTTCCGCTCTTCTAAACCCTTAGTTGTCTAAAAATCACAAGGTGAATCTAGTTTATGCGTCAGTATCCCATCGCTCAAAACCACCAGATTGTTAAGTTAGTTAAGTTGTTACACATCAAATATGCGTGATTTTTAAATTTTAAGTATATCCTCGGTTTTACCACAAATACACAAATTATTGAACAGAGGAATAAGTTACTAAAGCTTAAATTTTAAATTATAAGGATAGAGAAAAATTACAAGAATGACTTATTTTTAATCAGAGGTGTAATTCGTGAAATTTTGTCAGCTCAGGTGAGTGCAGCCCTTAGCAGCACAGCGACTCTATATGAAACTTTGTTGAATTACAATGAATATCAAAATTTGACTTTTTTGCACGACAGGCAAAGGATCTAAACAATTTAAGAAAGTTAACCACCTATGCGCTGATTGAGCTGCAAAAGACGGACGCTGATGCAAATACATGCAGCTATTTTATAACGGAAGAGAAAGCGAAGTAACTTTTGAACTATGGGTGTGGGCCTGGCCGATCTAATATTTATTTGATTTTCAAGATTTTTTATTGTTGTACTTAAATTTTATGCGGTTGCTCGAAATCGACATATGTATTTCTTTAAACTTGATTAAAAAAATTCTGCATTATTCAGCATATCTAGTACATTTTTCTAAATCATTTTGTTGCACTCAATACATTTTTTGACTTTTGATATTTTAGAGAAGAATTGTCGAAACAATTTGCAGCAATAACGCTACAAAAAAAGGTTTTAAAACAGACTTGCTTAAATTGGCGTAAATAAATAGTAAAAATTTAAGGCCAACTGTCATTATATTTCTAAAACTCATAAATGCGGTCCAATATGGTTTATTATTCCTGTTTTTCGAATTGCCTTTTCCGGGCATTCCATGTGCCGAAAATTCTGCATTATTCCGCATCTCTAGCAAATGTTCCAAAATCATTTTGTTCCACTCAATATTCAGCATTTTTTTCTCGATATTTTCGGTCCACCACGAAAAGTTTGACCAATATTGACTTTATACTCTAAACCCATTGAAATTAGGTAAAAAGGATACAATGTTTTTGTGCAAACAAACGTCTGCGCGTCCGTCTAGAAGTTGGCGACTTCGAATTTGAAAAATAAGTTATCGTAAAACTTGCACAAATATAGCTTACCGGTCTCGGTAATATCGATAAATTGCGATTTCCGATAACAAAAATTGACATGCTGACAACCTGGATAAATTTCTCAGAGATCTAGTATATTTTTTGCCCAAAACGTGTTGTCAGATAGATCTTATTACTAATAGTGGGCGCTTGATTTCATTACTATGTCACGATATATTCGTATTGAATAGGAAAGTTGTGATATATTTGAAACTAATCCTAAATATCTTCCATCTGTGTGAAGGCCACGACCAGATTAAAAAGTACTGTTCATGTTGATCAAGAATACGTAAATGGAGTCGTAGAAGCGTCTTCTGCCTTTTTTTTAAATTTCCCCTATTATCAAAATCTTGGAAGAGTATCATAATTTTTTAACAGATTAGGTGTTTGTTTTAAAACATTTCACTATAGTTATTATACGATAATAATACATTCACTATTCCGATATTTTAACAATCCGACAGACTATCGACTTAATCGGATTCAGTTTTTTCTGACGGCCCTTATGCAGTATTGCAACGGCGCTGTAAAAATCATTGGCTTCTGTGTCCGTTTTATTTATTTTATTTTTTTTTTTTGGTAAGACATTCCAAATCATAATAACAGTTTTAATTCAAATTTCTTATGTTTGCAGCTATAAAATAAAGCTGAATTCGGCAGCAAATGTCATGCGCAGATCAGGTAATAGCAATGTTGTACATGTACATCAATACATACATACATAGGCTTGCATTCCTTTGGGCATACACATGTGTGTGTTCATTATAACTTTTAATGCTCCGAAAATGTCCTGGAGTTTACTGCATTTCCTGTATGTATGTATGTAAATAAATATAGATATATGTAAATAAATATAGATATATGTATTCATATTTGTAGTTTGCCGGATTCTCTGTAGATCCCATTACATAGGTCGGACATGGATTGTAGCGGCGTCAGATTCGGTACTATTCTTTTCCGGAGAGTGAATATTTTGTCATGACAATGCATCAGCGACAAAGTTTTCCTTGCCGGGCTGATAGAACACATTAGCACTGATCTCGTCGATGCGCGCCTTCCATCCTTATCCTTTGCATTGGGGTTTACATCAGAAACAACAAACGTGAGTGGCTAATATCTTTTTTCCTTAATATCTTTGCCTCATAAAGGTAGTGACGAAGTTTTCTCAGCGCCCAAACAATAGATAACAACCCTCGCGTATTTCAATTCGAAGTTTGTTTGACGTAGGGTGTTTATTGACAATGTTTATTCTGAATAAGTTTCTGGAGTCTATTACTAGACTTTTTTACCATTGCCTTTATCAATGCCTTTTTTACCAACCTTCCTTTTTTATGATGACGTCCTTTGTAAATAAAACTCATCAATGAGCCGAATAGTAATGAGAATTTTAGTTTGGGGACTTATTTTTATATAATTATTATTATTAACTAATCAAATCACTTACATGTTTTTTAAAGGAAAATAATAGCGAGCCATCGATGATTCCAGTGTTTCCTCGATGCGTGTTCTTTGAAGTTCACCTTCAGTCCTTTCCTTTTCTTTTCATGAAAGAATTTGGTTCTTTGCACTATTTTTTTCCAATTTTTTTTTGTTTGTTTATGTTTTTACCAGAATTCTCGTCCAAGTTTGTTTTTTACACAGATTTGTATTTTTTTTTTTTTGTATTCTTGCTTATGATGTAGGCTCTATGCGGTTGGGCGCCAATTAGCCTTCTTCGATAGTTTAATTTGAATTAAAATACAAAGTTAATATCAAAAATCTCTTATCATAAATCACACTGTGATTTATCCTCTGTGATTAGGACAACAAGCAAGTCATCGACTTTAAATGTATTCATTCAGGAACTGTGGCCGCTGTAGGCTTGACGTGACTTAAAAGCGCAAAAAACTAAACATTTTTTCGTTCTGATTAATAGGAAAACGATGGATCCACTGTTGAACGAAATACAGCGTATTGCCTGCGAACTTCGTTCGGACAAGGCGCCGGCGCGCAATAAGGCAATTGAACAGCTGGACCAGAAATTAAACAGCTTTAAGAGTGCTTTAAACGCGATAATGGATCGCAAGGAGGAGTTCTCTTGGCAAAACGTTTTTGTGATCGTCAAGGAGGCGACCTTAAAGCACGCAAATAACTTAAGAGCTGCGACGTCGGATAAGGCCCGTAAGCAGCTGGCGGACAAATGTTATTTGTACGGCAATGTTATGGATCGTATCATCGACTACAATTTGGAGATGGGCCGAGCGAGCAACGGACATTTTCTCACCAAGTCGACGATATTCGATGCCTTTGTGGACGGCACTAAAAGTGCCATTGTCGTTCGTTACTTTGGAGTTAATTTCGTTAATTTACTAGACAGAGGCATCTACTTATCATCTAGCTATATCTTGGAATTGAAAGTCAGCGAATACAGCAATATTCTCTCTATTTTGTTTGAGCTGAATATTGACAACGATGAGTTCCTGCGCTCCAAGATATTGAAATGCATCACAAAAACCATCCAAATAGCCCAGGATCGTACTCAATTGCACGACGATTTGGTGGAATATTTGCCAACCCTAATCAGCTACACTGAAACCGCCCACAATGCTGAACGAATAAAGGATATTGTGCGACTTTATTATTTATTCGTTGTCGAGTTATCGGTTAACTATCATCATACGCTGTGCATTCACATGCAGAATATTATACCGAAACTCTGTGACTTTTACGACGGGGACACATTCTGCAATGAAACAAAAAAGTTGTTCTTCGAGTGCGTTATCCTATCGCTGCAGGCTCTATATCCGAAATTAAATAGCAACGATTTCAGCACATTCCAAGTGCCCATAAGAGATGATTGGCCACAAAGCATGCAAAAGTTGCATGCCATCACCAAAGTGGAAATTAGAAAGCACACTATGGGTCGCAGCAAACCATCCGTATTAAACACGGACAAATTTCCGATGATATTCATTAAAATGTCCGCACTTGTCACTTACATTGTTTTGTGGCATGTGGAACCGAATCAAATTAAAGATGCGGAGGCCAATTCATGCAAACGTCAAAAGGTCGACATAATGAAATCGGTAATCAATCTGATTAATATGCAGGAAACTAGCTTCAGTGCTGTGTGGTTTGCCATATATGCCGAGCTTATGCAACTGAGTAGCTCGATAATAAGCGCTGATAATTATTATCAGGAGATCCGTGAGACGACGATGCATGTTCTTCAAATCTATAGTAATGCATATAATTTGCGCAATGTACGCCTCTGCCTGGCGAGCATGCTGGCTAAGGAGCAGGAGCAGAAGCTATCGGAATCGCATACGATAGTTGCCAACTTTTATGCACAAGTTGCCACGCATCTCATCTCAGAGACACGTCCGGCAGCCGATGAGATCATCGAGAAACAGATCATACTGCAGTCGCTGATCAAATATGATAAACTGAGTGCCAAACTCTGCGCTACATTGCTCCAAAGCATCATAACGAATGAGATGATGAGACGCAATGAGTGCATCGCCACCATTCGCGACATATTCACACATGCCGAACAGTGTGGCATTGACAAGGCCACCGCCGTTGTGGAGCCCCTCATTAGGTGGGCCTACGATCACGAGAAGAGCATTGCAACGCAAATAATCAACAATATTGCTGCCATCGATCAGAAACTGTTGGCGGACACATTCGCTATTGGCATCATTAATTTCCTTGACGAAGACCAAGTGCAGAAACTGACCACCAACAACAACAACAAATCGTCAACAGCCCCAGAGAGCGCAGAATATACTCAACTACAACTATTGCTGCATAAGTACAATAAGCAGCTGGTCTGCTTGGATGATAATTTTCAGTTGCGGCTACGGCGACCAATTACGTCGCACGGTGGAAAACCGGCAAGTGTGAAGAGCTGCCTCTTTGTGCACAATTATGAGCTCCTTATGCGCATGCTCGACCCGGCAATCACCTATGAGTCCAGCACCAGTTCCTTGATAAAGGATCTAAAGAGTCTGCATAAGCTAGTTTGTACCATGGAACGTTTGCTCCACTACAATGTCTTTGATGTGTCGAATTTTATGCAATGTCCGCTTATGAAGCGCATTGGCTTCTTTCTCAGCCACACCGAGATTCAGTACACCTCTATTCAGCCGAATATTTATCGCATAGACGACAGTGATTTTCATGAGATTCTAGATGAAGAGATTGCCATACTCGAAGTATTCAGTTCGAATGAGATACTATTGCAGTATCTGGAAAAACAGCCGATGGAAATGCTGCTCGATTTTATAGGCGTGCTGCTCAAGCATAGTTACACACGCAAGGATCACACTGAGGGCACAGATCGTACAGCATTGACCACAAAATGCGTCTGCATCCTTGGTAGCATGTGTGCAAACAGCACGTATAGCACCGATGCCATTTCTCATGTGGTTAAGAACTTCAAGGAGCGCAGTCCGCTAAACGATGTAATGATGATAATTAGGATGCTGTGTCGCTGCAAGGGCTTATCGGAGGAATGCCTTGAATGGCTGGCCGGCAAACTGAAGAAGATATTTCAGCATCACAATACAAATGTGGATGTCATGAGTCAGGTGGTTGATCAAATACCCTCTCTTACGCACTTTTTTTATGACATTGAGCATTTGCTGGATGTTATAATGATAGCGCTGATGTCACTCATGAAGATAGCATTAAAAAAATCATATCCAACCCAATTGGCAGTCAAAATTGTACGCTGCGTGGGACAAATAGCACAGAGTTGTCCCAACATTTGCAATTCGGAGAACTTTTTAGTAATTTGCCAATCGGTGGCCAATTTTCTAGCGATGCCAACTCTGGAAGTGCGCTATGCGACAACTGAAACGCTTACGATACTCCTAAATTCAAACTATTGTGTTTCCAACAGCGATGGGAATACAACTAGCAAGCATAAAAGACATTTGGTGTTTTGCGATCAGCTGTACGGTGCCATTGACTTTAAAGAGCTGTCGTCCACCGGTAACGATATGATGCTGAACAACCATTCGGTGGCCATACAATCGTTAATTGCATTCTTTGCCTTTAGTACATTCCATCAGGAGCGTAGTTTGCAGGATCTTATGTCGTATTGTGCGACGCACAAACTCAACGCAAACGATTTCAGTGCATTAAGAAGCCTCGTGCATTGTCACAAGTTAACACTGTGCGAAATTATGACGCCCTATTCGGATACCATGCTCCAAAAATGGATCTCACAGCGACGGGATGTGTCTAAATTTCCTTATTTTCTAGGCTATGACACAAAGGAGGCATTTCTTAAAGCTAATTGTAAAAACATAATGGCTTATTCATTTATCTATCGCACATCGGAGGATTTAAATCGTTTTAAGTATGTTATAAGCGAACGGGATGCTGAGCCCATACTGAAGGCCTATATGGTATCAGAATGCAGCGATTGCATTGAAACGCAAAATGCGGACTACCGGCAACATCTGGAGAATCTCAAACATAATCTAACGCTATTTGGAATGCATCCCTTGGGTATTGCACTCAATGTGAAAAGCCTTTATGAAACGATCAGACACTTGCACGATGAGGGCGAATGGATCCGGTTGTTTGGCGACTCTGCACCCTACAATAAACTACGACTGTGGTTTCATCTTAGCGCATCTTCGGTCTTCAAATCTTTGAACCAACACATGAAAGGTAAACGATGGTCAATAGATACGCGTATTCAATCCATGTCCCTATTGATGTTTGAGCATAGGCTCCTCTTAGTACAGCTGCTTGGCATATTGAAGACTGCTTGCCATCAGGCTATGCTCGCCGATCAAGTGTTGCACAATTTTTTCGCATACTGCACTATTGCTGATGCAATACTGGATGCGGCTAAGGAGAGATCATTATCAAATATAAAGTCGGATGCAGATTTAATTCAAGTCAATTGCGCTTACTTTGTGAGTGACATTTGGCACTTCATCTGCGGTTTTCTGATACACAGTAAGTGTGAACAACTGCATCGAGTTGCTCTAGTATATATTCAATCGAAGCTCAATACTTGCAGCTTCCAATCGTACAACATCAACACAATCAATTTTGATAAAATTGGAAAACTTTTGATTGCCTCCATGCAACACGTCAAGACAGTAGAGCTGAAGGTTATAACCGCTGATGTTTTGAAAAAGTTCCTGAATATGTTCTTCAAACTGCAGCTCAATGAAGATGTGACTGATAAGGCGACGAATCTGCAAACATTACGTGATCCTTGCGAGATGACGTTAAATGTGCAGTCGCTGCTGGTGGATGAGGATGGCGAGGCGCCGCATCTGCAATGGCTGCGTGATCTTTGCGAGATAACGCTACCACGATTCGAGCAGCTCAGCGTTGTCGACTATATGCGCACATTCCTCAAGTCCAATCGAATCGAGCCCTTGCATGGCCTACGTGAATATATTGCCGAGCACAAGGACGAACTGCAAAGCCATCAGAAATTGTTGTTTGAGCTAATCAATCGTCTCATTCACATGGTGCGCGAGTCTCCCAGCCAGAAAGGCAGCCTTGACGCCGTCAAATCTCTTGCTGAAATTGGGCCACTTAAATTGAAGCGGAATTCGTTTTATTTTCAAACCGAATTTGATGACATTCAGAAGTTGCAGTCGTCGGAGCAACCGATTGTGCAGTTCCTTGGCGTAATTATGGAGACGCTGGATAAGCATTTGTATGACTTCAATACGAGCACACAGAAAGCGCTTATCCAAGTGGCTGGCCATGTAGTCGACAGCAAGGATGGCAGCAAATTAGCCGCGAATCATCCACATTTGCGCATTTTTATAACTAGCTCCAATAATTTGGGTTTCCTCAATACATCCGACAGGATTCCGGTAATAGATTGGCTGACCGTACTAAAATCCAGTGAAGAGTTGGACTATGAGCCATGGCTGTGCACATTTATGGGTCTGGTATTTGGCGAGTGCGGCTGGCAAGGATTCGATACGTTTGCGGACCAGTCCTTTAAATTTGCCAAAGCTTGTCTGCAACCGTTTATCAAACTTTTGCTTAGCAACAAGGAGCAACATTTGGACAGCCTTTGCTCAATGCTCGAACACTTCTTCGAGAGCGCCGCAAGCGATGCGAAGGGCGTCTACCAGGACAAGCGTGTCATCAAGCAATTTCTCTACATATGCGAATGCATTCGTCTTGTTAACAATTGGAGCATTCCCATCAATCTTGGAAATGTGGTCAAGGCGAGCAATCATTGCCAGGCGTATTTCCTTAGCATTATGTATCTGGAGTTGTGGGCCTATTCGGCAAATGCAGCCCCCGATGCAAATATTCTGGCAGACGAAAGGTTTCAAATGTACGCAAAAGTAGCATATACATCGATTGGCTGTCTAGATGCCATTCCCGGCTTCCTGGATCCGTTGCGTTCTCGCTTTGATTATTACAGTTTGAACGATAACTTGTCGGGCATTCTGGTGGAATCGGATAGTCTCGACGAACCGACAAGGCAAATGTGCATTGACATTATGAAGTCGAATGGAATGCTATCGCTAGCCGATCTTTATCAGCGTGTCGCCGTAAATGGGACAGCGCGGGTAGACTATGAGGTACTTTGGCGTCTATGTGATTGGGGCGCCCCGATTGATGGGCATCAGAAGGTAAATCGAGCGAACAGCATGGAACTGGAGTTCAACAAGCATCACTATTTGGCACTCAAGAGCATCAGCAAACTGGAGGACGAGACCACTGTAACAGCCATCAACAATGCCTATCAATGTATCCAGGCTATATTGCGGGAAATCAGCGTCGAGTGCTTACAGTCTGTCTACAAGTATATGACCTGGTTGTGCATGTTGCAGCAGACCGAAGATTTTTGGCAGATTCAGTTTAGTCAACAATTGAGCACAACGCAAAAGAGCGTATTTAACAAGTGGCGAACGGAACTCAATCTCACCTATGGCAACTTTAGATGCAAGGAACAAATACTTGCCCATCAGATAACGCTGTTCAAAATTCCCGGAAAGCGTGCCGATCGACGCATCAAACAGTATTATCTTCAAAATCCAGTGGACACCTATCTGCTTAAGTGCATCGGCGAATGCAAGGCCGCGGGTAAACTTAATCTGGCTACCAAGTATATTGCCACATTGCGAGCTCTGCCGGACATCAAGATGCCCACACAGGTATCGGCGCTGCTAGAGGATGCTGATGTAAATGTGAAGACATGCAATTATCAGATCGCTAAGGCCATATTGCATCACGTGAATACGAATACCGATTTTAAGTTCTGTGTGGAACGTGTTACGGCTCTGCGAATGCAGGGCGAATTTCAGCTGGACTGCAATGCCGATAGTTTTGCCAATACTATGCGGCAGACATTTAATGCATCACTCCAGTTGCTGGATTATTTCAAGGCGCACAAAGCACAGCTTATGAAAATGGATTCCAATTTGATCGCTTGGGATAAATTCGAGCAGTTCGAGATTGAAAATCGTATGGCAGCTTATGCGGCCATTGCCAAATATGCGGATCGTGAATATCAACAGCTTTACGATTATCGCCAGTCGCAGGAATATAAGACACTTGTCGATATCATCCAGCAGAATCGTCGCTTGGCCAGCACAGTGACGGCTAGTCGGCAGCGTGAGGATCGTGATCGTCAATTGGGCGCACTAAATTTGAAACGATTCGCTAATCTGGACGAACAGGAACTGAATCGCATCGAGAACAATCTCACCGAGCACCTATGCACAGCGATCACACATTATATTAAATATTGTCAATTTGATAATGGATTCTCAAGTGCACAAATTTATCGCATCATTGCGCTCTGGTTCACAAACGATCAAAACGAACAGATGCTGAACTCCATTAAAGATACAATACAATTGGTGCCCAGCTACAAGTTCATTTGCGTTGTTAGCCAACTGGCTGGGCGTCTGAACTCAAAAAATACCGCTTTTCACAAGATTCTTGTCGATTTACTTATACGCTGCGGCCAGGATCATCCGCAGCAAACATTCTACAAGCTATATCCATTGATCTATGCGTATCTCGATGGCGAACATGCCAATACACAACGCGCCGACATCGCCAAAAAGATTATCGCTCTCAGCTGTAAGGCGAATCCAGCAGCGCTCGAAGCCAGCAAACAATTCGAGCTTATGTTTCCAGCGCTAATTAAGTTTGCCAATAACTATATTGGCCCAAATGGTAAGCCCAATAACGAAATGATGCCCGCCATGATAGTTGAGCTAAATAAACTCAAACTGGACCGTGTGCAGTGTCCCACAATTGAACTGGCCGTACAGCCCAACAAGGAGTACAATATAACCAGCATAGTGAAATGGACTGGTAAATATGAATTCTGTGGTGGTCTGAATGCACCAATCAAATTAATGTGCCTCTGTACGGACGGTGTGGTGCGTGCTCAACTGATCAAGGGCAAAGACGATCTACGCCAGGATGCTGTGATGCAGCAGGTGTTTGGCATTGTCAACGAGCTGTTCAACAGTGATTCGGAGTTCGCTGAGCGTAAATTGCAATTGCGTACCTACAAGGTGACGCCGCTCTCCATGCGCTGCGGCATCATCGAGTGGGTTAACAACACAATACCGATCGGTACCTATCTGGCTGGTAATGGCACTGGCGGTGCCCATATGAAATATCGACCCACAGATTGGAACAATAATAAATGTCGCCAGATGGCAAGCGCAGCTCTAAAAAAGACACCCGATGTTCGGCGAAGTGTCTACAAGAAGATTTGCGAGAATGTGCAGCCAGTGTTTCATTATTTTCTGCTCGAGAAATTTCCAATACCGGGCGAGTGGTTCGAACGCCGGCTGGCCTACATCAATAGCGTGGCGACTACCTCCATGGTGGGCTACGTGCTTGGATTGGGCGATCGCCATACGCAGAACATACTTATTGATGCACAGACCGCCGAAGTTGTGCATATTGACTTTGGCATTGCATTTGAGCAGGGCAAGATTCAAACTACGCCAGAGACGGTGCCGTTTCGTTTGACACGCGATATGGTCGCTCCGATGGGTGTGTGCGGCACAAATGGCGTATTTACTAAGTCCTGCGAGGCTACCATGCATATTTTGAGGCGTTACAAGTCCGTATTGATCACCATACTGGAGGTCCTACTGTACGATCCACTATTTATTTGGGGCGTACTCTCAACAGAGCAACAACAACAGCTGTCCAATGAAGAATCGAAGAACATACTGGCGCAACGGGCTCTCTTGTTGGTCAAACATAAACTGGAAGGTGGGGTGCCGGGATTATTGGAGAACTCGGATGTGAAGACGCAGGTTCAGCGTTTGATAAACGAGGCAAAACTGCCCAGCAACTTAGCAATGCTATATCAGGGCTGGGATCCATATATGTGATACATATTCCTCCTAATCACCCACGCATAACATCACAATTAAAGCACACACATTTACCCATTTTCTTTATTATTGTCTCTTAATTTTCTTTTCCGACCGAGATGCTAAAATAGCACAACATTATTCTTATACTTTGTTACGGATTATTCCAAAATTTAGGTTTAAGATTAATAATAAAAAACAAAGATAAGATAATATTTTTGTTTCGATTTATTTTTATTGCTTAAATTTTATTTATTTGTTTTCTTAGAGGCTTATGCATATAGTCTAATTAACTAGGCGATTCGCTATAATTGCTCCTGTTTGTCCCATAACGTTCCTTCCATACACATTTCCGCACAGTACCCAGACGGCTACTCAGATGGTTTTTTGCATCGATTATTTAGTGTGATTTATTAGAACTGAACTTTACAAACTTAAACTAATATTAACAAAACCTCGGACTGCTACGTTTGTGCCGAGTGTCGCTGCTGAGTTCCACGGTTCTTTATTCAGCATTGGCTGAGTCCAACAGCGGTCAATGCCTGTCGTTTGCTGCTCATGCACATTGGTCTAGATCGTAGGTTTGGGTGCATGAGCGATTTGTAATAACTGTTCTTAACTTGTACACTCCGTCGTCCCGAGGTCAGCCTCAACAATTTCTCCGGAACAGAGTGATGTGAACATGTTCCCAAAGCGTTTATTTTATTTTAATCAAACTTCGTCGTCTATTTGGTATCTATTATATGCTCTGCTTTTATTAGTTTGCTGTAGGATTCTTCCATGAGCCCTAAGAAGTTTTATTAATTTGGAAGGGTTTCTGTAATGCACAGTGTTTATGTTGTTAGTGTCTTCTTAATGATTTAAGTGCTGAGGCATTTGTAGGCTTTCATACGGCTAGGCTTTAGCATTAGCTGAGCTTTCTGTCGACATCGCATTCTGTTTTGTAAATTTTGTTTGCAAATCATCGTAGCTTTTTAACATTTGCATTGCAAATATTGGTAATTAACAGTAAATTGCGTTTACTACGTTCTTTTTGACATCACATATTCTCTCAATTAGTGTTTCTGTATCCGAGCAATGTAATTGATGGAGTGTTTGTTCATAAAAAATTAGAAAAGTACGATTTGAGGAAATCTCCTTTTCTTCAATTATTGTACGGAAGCAGCTCATCGGCTTGTCAGCTGATCCTATAGTGTAGATGAATAAAAACTCACTACGTAATGTGGCAATGTTTGCCGGTGTATCACCTTGTAGGGCGTGAATGTTTTTTGGCGATAACGTATCAGCGACGTAATTCTTTGTCCCTGCCTTGTAAACAATTTCGTCGTAATGCTCGTCAATAAAAACTTTCCAGTGCTTAATTGTTCAGTTTATGAGTTTTTTTTTCAGAGCCCCAGCTATTGCAGTAAACTCTCATTCATTCGTTGCGAAAATTAGCTCTCTATCCTGCAAAGTTTTTGATAGGACTGATTATGTCCCGTCTATTATTAATATATTAGTTATAAGTATATTTCATTTAAGTATGATTATTAGATATACAACGCAAAGTACGACTTTATAAAACGACTCATTCCCACGACGCACTGACAACTTTCAAAGTTTTGGCACTCGTGTCTTTTTCAATGTTTTTGCTAGCGGCGCGAACGCCTTTTATTGATCTTTGTTTGAGTTCTGATCTTTGACTAACTGACTTCGATTGAGTTTTTAAATATAAGAAGAGAGAAGCCTAACATGCGCAAGTCACTCAATGTTTAAAGATGTTCAAATTGCAAGATCAAAATTCTACCCGTTGAAAGACGACAGCTGCTAAAATATTAACATTGAGCGTTGAAATACTGCGTTATTTTTATGTAAGATTCTGAGTGCGTATGTATGCTACTCTTTAACAACTTCTTACTGACGACCTTAGTGCTGCGCTTCTAAAACTCGACTATTCCGATCTACTGCATTCTACAACTCTTCTTATTCAATTATGCTTATGGTGCTGTTAGGTTTGTTAACCAGCGTTACATCCTTGATACTTGGTTTGTCGGCGTTTTGTCCGCGTACGTCCAGTCGAGATTTTATTGCCTTAAAATTAAGCACTGTATTGTACGATGCAAGCATCATCATATCATCTTGAGTTCGTTTTTATTTCATTTCGAATAATACTTACTGACAGGTAATGCCTTCTAGGTCAATGATAATCTTCATCATAATGATTATAAAAAAACGAGATTCAATTGAGATGTTATTTTACCGCTTTAGTTTCATAAAAGGTTTTATTATTTATAATGAAATTTTGATGAAATATTTTGTGCTATAATAAAAGAGAGTAAATATAAGCAAAGGCATTGATAACCTTTTATACACTAGTTCTACTTATATATATATAAATTGCTTGTAGCTTGCAAATTAAAGTAAACTTGTTTAAACGGTATACTTTGGACCACGAACTTTTTTAAGCAGTAGATCCTGTTAAGATTTCTGCTTATTGTATTTATTACCCTTCCAACCAGTCCGCAAATTACTATATACTCCTACCTTACTCCGGACAGGGCTGAAAACTAGCCCAGAAGATAAAGGTGAGCTCAGACAAATTGCGACCGTCTATTCTATTTAAGCCGGGTAAAGCTACTGCGGATTTCTGCCTGGGTCAACCATTCTAGAGAGGGAGAAGCCCACATATATCCACACACTAAACATGACATGCACAGCAAGACTCAGAATGCATTGAGCAAATCACGTGCCAAGACCCATGTCAACAAGTTGCCTCAGCCATAAGACAAGAAAGTACGATCGTACATTCCCGACCGCTATATCCAGCATCTATCATTATCAGCCAAAGTAGTAATTCTCCAGACACATAAAGGTGGAGATTCCACCACCGCGGAGACCTCCAAAAGGTTGTACGCAGCGGTTAAAAGTTGCAGGCCGAACAACAGGAATCGGACGACCACTCTATATAAAATACTAATATTCTTGATTCGTTTTGTTGAAGAATCAGAACAAAATCGAGATCTACGTTTATAAGTTAGTATCTGAAAGGAACGAGGATGGTGCACTGCCATCCCTGTCAATAGGCTGACAAACCGAGTTAGCTAGAGTATTAACCCAGCCTCAACAGACCGGTACACTGAAAGGAGGAATGTGATGGTGTAAGTGGGTTTGCCCATCTACTCACAAGACCTTACAGAGTAGGAGTAGTAATCATACCATTTGTAGTTAAAGTGTGGGAAGAAGTGTTGGATACTACCCTGATCAGCCAGTTGCAGAAGCTACGCCTTCGGAAGTGGCTTTCTATTGAATTCATGTCCGATCACAGGATTATCCCTTTTAAAGCTCCAAAAATTACGAATAACTGCTTACCAAATCTCAACCCCTGGAACTCAACATAACTGTATGGTCCTTGGAACTAGAGCGAGGTAAAAGCAATCTTAATAACAGCATAAAAAATGTTTTTGAGGAAAGCTGCCACTCGGCAAAAAGCAAAAGGAAAATACCAAGCGGAAGTACTATAAGGACTTCTGCGAAAGAATAGAAAGCATGAGCTCTATCGATTATAGTTCCATAGTTTAATAGAAAATAATAGTTAAATAATTTTTTTTTTGCATCAGTCTTATATATGATTCGCGGGTCTTATAAACCCTTAGGTTAGGTTAGGTTTAACGGTTGCAAAAATCATTATATGGTGTTTGGAGCCTGTTGGCGTGAATACCCACTGACCAGTGGCCAGTTATTTGCGGCATAAACTACACAGGTCTCTACTGCGTATACTGCTTAAGTCGGTCCAGGTTTGGCATGCTTTTCGACCACAGTTGGCATTTAGTCATTCGACTTGTGTCTATTCATTTCTCTGATTTTGAGCTTACAGGTACCTAAAAGCATACACATACCGTCCTTATCTGAGAGGAGGGGTAACAGAGTGCCTTTTCTAGTTAGCTTATCAGCTATACAGCTGCCTTGTATATTTCGGTGCCCAGCATGCAGATTTGCCTTTTTATGAACAATCCAAAGAACGAATAATTTTGGTGTTTTACCTTTATTTCCAATCCAAACAAGTAGAATATTTTGTAAGCATACCTTAAATTTTATTTATACAATTCATTGGGAAAACCACTGCTTACGTAACCTTTTCTTTTCAATTTAACGTTAAGTTCAGTGCGTTACAACTGTGCTAGATTCACACAAGGCGACATAACGCATTTTACATATTTTCTCTGCATTATTCCGTATATCCAATAAATGATCATCTAAATCATTTTATTGCACTCAATATTTTTTTGTCTTTCGATATTTTAGGTCCACCACTTAGAATTTGACTTTCATTACACCAATGAGAAGAGAAGAGATAGAATTATCGAAACATTTTGCAGCATTAACCGTCATTGTATTTCTGAAACGCATAAATGCCGCATAAATGATATGATTTAATATTCATGTTTGTTTTTCGAATTGCTTCCGCAATATTCCGTATCTCGAGCAAATGTTCCAAAATCATTTTGTTCCACTCAGTATTTTTTCTTCGATATTTTCGGTCCACCACTAAAAGATTGACTTAAATTACAAAAATGTTAGCAGAATGCAAAGACGACGAAAGCATTAACGAAACTATTTAAATATTTTATTAAATTAGTATTATTGTATTATTTACTTATTTTCAAAATTATTATTTAACAGTAAGTATTAAGCATAATGCTTTATTAACGAGCACTAATCAGATTTAGATATTTGAGTTACTTATAAAGTTACAAAATATTACATATGTAAATAATATCGACAGAGCTATCTGGGAGGGAGGAAATGTTTCTGATTTAAAATATAAGTATTTGGTACTCTTGGTAGTCTTTATACTCAGAACGAATTGAAAACAGGTAAAAAGCATATGTTTTTGTGCTAATAAACGTGTGTGTGTCCGGATATTAGCTTGGGACTTAAAATTTGAATTTTAGGTCCTCGTATACCTTGCGCAGATAGAGCTTATCGATAACTCTTCCACTTTCGCTAATATCGATATATTCCGATTTCCGATAACATACATTGACATGCTATTTATAAAATGTGTAAATAACTCCTAGATCTGATAAATTTAGTGTCGAAAACGTATTCCCAGATTGACTTCATTTTTTTAATCATCAGAACGTTGAAAGCTTTGTGGTTTTTGGTACGCGCAATAGCGCAAATCCCAAGTATTATTTTATACGCATGTGTTCGGCAGTCCGTCTAAATGAACTAATGCGTATCAGATACTATAAAAACTACAAACTAAATATGAAATTCAACTTCGTGTCTGCCATTTCCGATAGCAATAAGAGCCACAACTTTAAATTAATACCTTTACATATTATAACAACAAAGGAGCAAAAGAATACATACATAATAAAGTAAATTTTTTCCAAATTAAATGAAAAAATATTAATTTTACCGCATATCATGATAATTAATTCTGCAGTGATCCGATATCTATGTTACGTGCAGACACACGCTGATATACATATATAAATGTATACTTTTTATATTATTTTTCACATTTGACGACCGCAAAACTATTTAAAGGACAATTTCACATTTAAACTAGAATACATTTCACAGTTGGAGGTTAAGGTGTAACGAACCTTTTGGTCCGGTCAGTTTAAGCCGGACTAAAACTCAGTCGTGCTGTGTGTTCGTGCAACAAATTTTATTTGATTGCGTTTGCGATAATTAAGAGCACTGTTTGTTTTATATATATTTGGAAAAATGGTTTTATTTAGATGTGCACTTGCACTTATTGTCTGCAAATGTAGACTTCACTTGGATTTTAACAGCAGTTCACCGAGCCCTTGGTCAGCTTTGAAGCGTGCTCCTGTTCGCGAGAGTCTGCTCCAGGCACTCCGCGCAACAGCTAGGCAAGTTTATGACCTTCGGTTAATCACCAGAATTCGCTCGTACACACTCGGTCTAAACGCAGGTCCAGTCGCACTTGCTTCGCTTAGTTTGTGCGGATTTCGCCTGTTACCACAACTCAAACGTGGCAAGGATTTACACTCCTCACCAATTTTAAGGACCTTGATGTCCTGCGTTCGCCTTCGTCCTGGCAGCTCCTTGATTGTGTATCGTTCTGCGGCGATACACACGTTCACACTTATGTTGTTCCCTGGCGTTTACTTGTCTCGCGTTTATTTATTTGGTACAGTCGCGACAAAAGGCTGCGATGCAGGCCCATGAAAAGGGCGTCGCAGCACAAGTCAGTACCGAAGATCACGCCACCGAGAAGATCACGTGATCTTTGGTACTTTCCCACTACCTTTTTGCTGGCGCCAGCCCATGTCTGCCGTTAGTGCGAGTATGGACGGCGATTTTGCACTCGTCACACTTCTCACACTGTAACGGCACATATCCTGATGGACATGTGTGTCAGACACGCTCATATGGCTGACAACCTGCGTACGAACGAAAGAGGGCGAAAGAGAGCGAATTCGCCGCAACTGCAATCAGACCGAAGTCTGATATACAGTTACTGCGAGGGGCGCATATAGCATAAATATATATTTTATGTATATTTATTTGCCAAGGCTATACAGCTCCTCACAAAGGGTATCTCGGAGTCTCGATTAGCGCTTTCTTACTTATTTAAACTATTTTGATATTCTGACGATATATTCTTTAAAACTAATCTTCCATCTGTGTGAAGGCCATGACTAGATTAAATTGGGCTGTTCATGTTGATCAAGACTACGTAAATGGGGTCGTAGAAGCTTTTTCTGCTTATTTTTCACTATTTTCACTATTATTAAAATCTTGAAAGAGTATCATAATTTCGTAAAAGCACAAACTTTAATATTAGTATTTATACATAGGTTAAGTCATGTTTGATTTTTTTAAACATTTCACTATAGTTATTACAAAATAATAAATCAAACAGAATTCAGATATTTTAATAATTCGGCAGACTTTAAATTTTTATTCGAATAAATGCGTATTTTACTGAATATATTTATTTCGGTAAAACATGACAACCCTTATGCTATTGTGCAACGACGCTGTACAAATTATCGGCTTCTGACGGTTGAATACAATGTATGTGTATGCGAGTGTGTGTGCGTGTATGTGTGCGATTTACATGTACATGTGTAAATGAGTGTAGCTCTGTATGTGGAAAATACATACTATAAATTATTAAAGAGTTTTTGACTGCAAATTTGAAGTCCGTTGTGTTTATTTATTATTTTTTTTGGTGAGACATATTCCACATCACTTAAACAGTTTTAATTCAAATTTCTAATATTTGCAGCTATCAAAGAAAGCTGAATTCGGCAGCAAATGTCAGGCGTGGATCAGGTAATAGCAATTTTGTATATGTACATCAATACATACATACATAGGAGCGCATACCTTTGTGCGTAGACGTGTGTGTGTGTTCATTATAACTTTTAAGGCTCCGAAATTTTCCTGGAGTTTTATGCATTTGTTGTATGTATGTACATGTAAATTAATATACATATAGGCATTCATATTTGTATATGTAGATATGTACATTCACATGTATATACTTGGGCACATATGAATGTGTGAAGTTTAATTTTGATGTTAGATTAATTAATTGTTTATATCTTTCAGAATAAATCAGGAACTGCAGGTACATTTATAATATAATCCGGATTTCTCCAAAATTAATCAATACGTAAACATAATTTCAACATACATATGTATGTACATACGAACAAATATACACATTCAGACTATTTCAATAGTTCTACATTAAAAATTTTAAGAATATGCATATGTATGTTTTATACTTAACACGTATTTTGAATAAATGTGATTTTTGGACATACAAACATATATCAATACTATTCAAGATTTATATGTTTGTTTATTTATTTCGCCATTTTGCGGTAAATCAAATCCAAAAATTTATCAGCTAAATCTGTTGAGGAGCGTAATATACCATGGAGCCAACAAGTCGATGAGGCCTCCTATGAAAACCTGTCTTCTCCAGCCATCGATGATAACTCGGGTAACGTAAAATGAACTATATTCTAAACTAGCACTACTATGCGCCTTTATCTCTTCCCTAATATAACAGGTACTCAAAGCTCAATGCAGTTCCAATTTCCACCGTTTAATGTAAAAGAAAATAATAGTTTACCAGTGAGTAACGTGGGCAAAGGACGTAAAACATCCCACAATCATGGTAAGTAATTAACAAATTACCTTTCTACAGTGAATAATGAAAATGTATAGATATTTTTATTGGGATTAGAAAATGCATACTAAAATGTTTTTCATTTGAACCTGTTAGATTATCTCATTTTTTGAATTTAAAATGTATACAGCTACGCTTTTATCAATAAGAAATTAAATTTGAAAAAAATAATTTATTTTTTTTTATAGTAAATGTAATGTTCAAAGCGTCATTTGTAAAATAAATCAAGGTACAATGACATCTTCTTGTTTTAATCTATATTGTGTAGACATTTGCAGATTTAATATATCGGACCTTCAAAGGTCTGTTTTAAGAAGCCACTTTCATTATAGGAAGACAATACTCGATCGCATGCTATTAAACATGTGAGGTCCACCGCATTCTTAGTCCAGGGCCAACTTGACTGTTAAGTATCATTACATATCAAATTGCGATCAATATATAAAATATAAAAATATATATATAATAAAATATAACTATAAGATTTCGATTTGTATGGATAGAACAGTCAGAGCTGTGGTGCAAAGAGCCCATGTACTAGTATGTTTGGGGTCGATGTCCTGTTGGAAAGTTCAAACCAATGGAATCCTAACAGTGTGTTTTAACATAATTCAACATACCGATATTGGTACTGATCTAAGATTTCTATAATCCCAAATCTTGCATTTAGAAATATTATTTAAAGAAGTAATATAATCAAAGAAATCGAAATGCTTTTCGAACCATTATTCAATCTGTTAACATTGACTTTATAAATTATAATTATAAATTAAATTATATTATAAATTATAAGTATATACATGGTCAAGGAGGCATTCAAATATTTCAAAATATTTTTTATATGCATAATTTATGTCAAATTAATTAAAAGATAAAAATGGATCGAAATGTATTCATAAAAAAATGAGAAGGCCAAATCTTACTCACTTTAATTAAAAAAGGGCGTACATATCGATAAAGAATATGAAAACAGCGATCGCGGTAGCATAGTTTAAGGGATTCTTAACCGCAAAGATGTTCTCCATAAATTTAGTTTTTTGTTGCAGATTGGGAAAAATTCCAACATTAATTAATTTTACAAAACGCTTCAACAAAATTTTAATTTTAGAAAAAAATTCTGTAGTACGTTGCCACTATTAATTGCATTAAATTGTAGTTTATTAATATAATTCTGCTTTAATAATATTATTAATTAAGAAATAATAATATAATCTTAGGCAAAAATTACATACCCTTTCAGACCTTTTGAGAAAATACAATAACTTAACTTCCAACTCCTATTGGAGATATAACAACTTTGACATACGCAACATGAAGTACAAGAAAACTAAAGATTTGATGCTTCTGCTGCCAACAATAGTAACGCCATTTTTAAGATTATTAAAATTAATTGTACAAGCTTTAAGGCATTGAGTGAGAATGGGAAATTTGCGTTTTTCGCAACATTTTTAACAAAGAAAGTAAAAAAAATGCTTGTAATCCGTATCCATTAAATGGTTAATTGATAAAAATACACTGAATAAACTGGAGATAATCTGATTACATATGAATTTGAGTCAGCAAATTCAGAATTCCAATTCATTCGGAACCAAGTTAGCAAAGATTTTGTAAAATCGCCTTAAAACTGAGGGAGAATGGGTTCAAAATATATAGTCATTCCCTTGCTAGACATGGCTTGTTGATTAAGAATATATATACTTTGTAGAGTCCAAGACTTACCTTTCGATGCGTGGCACACTTTATGACAAAATTTTAATACCCTCTGCAATGGTATAGCAAGAACCATTTTTTGGTGTTGAATATTGTTCAATAAATTAAGAAGTTCGAAAAGTCAAGTTTTGTTATGTATATTTGAAGACATTCCAAAGATAATATAGATCAGGTTTATTCGATACGGTTAGAAAAATTACTGCACACCAAAATCTGCAACGTAAACTGAAATAAGTAATTAGACTCGAATTATTATTGTGAAATTAACCTTTGCTTTTAATATGTCTTCTGTCCAGTCCATCTTTGAAATCTCTTGAATAGCATTGTTTAGAATTGCTTGGACTTTACCAACCTGCTTTTTGAATGTATATATTATTTCAGTGGTTGCTGCTATTGGCTGATTAGCACACCAACACTCTTTATTGGTCACGAAACTCAAAGATGCGTACAGGATACCAGCTTCTTTAGCCAAAACTGCTTCTGGACATAGTGTCATGCTTATAACATCAGCTCCCCAATTGCGATATGCGTTATTTTCTGCATGGGTAGAATAACGAGGCCCTTCTAATGTGATTACAGTTGCCTTAGGATGTACAGGGAATTTTAGATCTTTGATTGCTCTTAAGAGATGGTCCCTTGTACGTTCGCAAAACGCCGGATACATGGGGAGGTGGCACACGCCAAATGGGCTGCCCAGAGCGCCGTCATAAAATGTTTGAGCACGTTTTGATGTGTTGTCAATTATATCGTGCGGGACAATAATGTCTCCAGCATAAATATTGTCACGCAGCGAACCAACGGTGTGCGTACCTATTATGTGGGTGCATCCCAACTTACGCATCGCCCAGATGTTAGCTCTATAATTAATATTTGATGGCATAATATCATGAAGACGTCCATTGCGTGAAAGAAGAGCACAGTTCACATTTTCAATAGATCCTTCAATAATAAGATCTGAAGGCTTTCCAAAGGGAGTGCATACAGCGCATTCTTTTCTATCCGTTAGTACTGTTGTGGTGTCGAGCCCCGATTCACCTATAATTCCAATTTTTACTTCATTTTTACTTCCGTCCATATTTCTGAGGAAATTTTTATTGTTTTTCAAATATCTAACGTAATTTTGATAATGACTTCAATGTATACTCTCTCATCCCAAATTTATTAAAATGACAGTTAATTTGGCTTCTAATGCTAGTAAATTAAAAATGCTTTTGATTACCAATTCATAATCGATTAGACCGCTTTTCCCTTAACGCCACACAGAATGTAATGACCTATTTATATAGCAATTTAAAAGCACTGGGAACACAATGCTGTACTGGGAACGTTGATCTACGACTTCTGTCACTTTGTTGACTGATCTTGAAGTAATTCATCCGGGGCATACAGTGTGCGTCAGCTTATTTTCAAGTGTTAAAGAAAAAACGTAATTGCCTGCCATAAGTCTAGGATGACGGTCGCCAAAACCCACTTGGACACATAATTCCGTCCGTCCGAGCCAAAAATTATGAATTTGGACTCATCTCCAAATATGACTGTGTTCCAAAACTCCAGATCCTTGTCCAAGTGGGTTTTGGACACCGTCATCCTAGTCCCTTAATTTGGTGCGCTTATAAAGGACTTTTTCCGTGGTGCTCGGGCATTTAAGTCATGTTTGAGCAGAACAATGCGCACAGTTTCCACACAGCACTTTTTCCCCATTTTATCCTGCACCTGTTGAGTCATTTTTGGAGTCGATAGCTTGGGATTTGCCCTTATTTTCCTAATGATCCTCCGATCCTCCTCTTCGGTGAAAAGCGGGTTTGGTGCCATTATGCCCTTGCCCTCAATCCAATTTGCGTCGACGAAGCGCCGAATGATGTTATACGTGGTTGAGTTGCTCAGATTGACCATTTCAGCTATTTGGCGATGTGAATATCCGTTCTTGTGGTGTTCCAGGATGAGTTTCCGTTGTTCAATGGTAGTCCGTTTGTCCATAGTCCTTGTGGGCTTATTGAACTCGGGATGCAGGATATAACTAAACTGACTACGAAGTATTGATCTATTTATTCCGAAAATACTCAACTTTAGGTAAAAAATCCGGGTTCTATGGCTCCCAGGTGTCCACAATGTACCTGATCCAAATAAGCTGTCACCTAAAAATAGGCTACATTTTTACATAATCCTACCTAGCAGGTGGGGAAACCTCAGTTTATTTGGGTCATCCATTCATATTGGTGGGTAATAAATGTACCTACCATCGGTCTTTGGAATTTTTGAAAAATAATGTATAATTACTTTATGGCAGGCAATTACGTTTTTTCTTTGACACTGTTGAAAATAAGCTGACGCACACTGTATATAGACTTCTTATGGAAAGCAATTTTATGTTGATGCTTTATTTAGCCTTAAGTTTAATGTCATGGATATTGCACGTTATAACTTTATTCCCATAGGTCAACTTAATTTTTCCACAGATTTATATTTGCCCAACCAGCTAACATCATTGTTTCTCGTTTCCTTTTACCTCATTATCCTCTGATTTTCTTTTTGGCTTCTAAAATGTTTCAAGAAACCGTCTCTAAAAGTGTGTTATAAGACTTTAATTCCTTTTTCCCAGTTTTCACTACATTTTCAGATAAAACTGAACTAAACCCTAATAGATTTCGTAAACCTGCTGATACGTTGAGTTACGTTTTTACTTTAACTTGCCCTTCCTGGAGAATTCTAAATTTATTGTGCCCTTAGAAATCTCCAGCGATCTACTCGTGCTTCGATCAAATTTCACTTCAATTTTTACCTCTTCAATTAGATTGTTAACTTATAAAGAAAATCGGGTGTCAAAAAGCTTTCAATGCAACAGGCGGAACGAAAGATCTCCGACCCACTCCGACTACTTGCTTGTACAGAGAATCAATTACCACTGCTTCTGACTCGTTCCAAATGCTGATAATTTATACGATGCCGCAAAGTCAGTCGTAAAGGGCTTTCTCTCCTAGCGAACTACTACTACAATTTTAAAATCAAAATTAGAATTTTCTAGCTTAATCCATATAAGTAAATTAAAAATACAATACAAAACAGCTAGGTCGGAAAAATGCGCACGAGAAAGCAATTGGTTGTGGTAATAAATAAAAAATAAATTTTCCGAGTTTCCAAGTTTATAAATTCCATCCAATAAATAATGCGCTCAAAGCAACTGAAAGCCTTGTAATATTTGTCCTTTTGGAGCTAAAATAAAATAAAGAGTTTTCTTTAGGAAATGCACTTGTCCGCTCATAATTGTTAAGGAATAGGTCAAGCTGCTGTTCACGATAAAAATACCTAACGACGAATTGCAATCGAAAGCTACTCATTGGTTACACAATTTTGTAAATATCAATTTAAATATAATTAATTGATGAGTACTTATTATTTACTTTTTTAAGTGTTAAGCAGTGCAAACGTATTTCATTTTTTTTATTCTTCGGCTCAGTCTTAATAAACTTTTTTTTATAAATCTTAAAAATTAATTATTTTTTATTTAATTGTGAGATTACTCGAAAAAATTCCGGAGAATATGACAAAATTACTACACAGGAAAAAAGTGAATTGCTTTTTCATCAATATCTAATAATAATTGAATAATTATAACATATATAGAAACAAGAGTATACTTTGACAATTATAATTAAATGATTTAATTTCATACTTTTCAGATACAAAAAAAAAATATGGAAATCCAGGTTCTCAAAATAATCCAAAACGTGACGATCAGCAAATAAATGCTTGGAGCTCTAGACGACTTTTTACAGAAAGTTCTGCGACTTCTATTCGGGTATGCAGTATTTGTAATATTATTGTGATATTTTCTTATATAGCCAAATTAAAATTGTAAGTATGTCCAATCGGAGTTCAGTCAATTTAAATCTAGGCTATCAAACTAGGCAATTGAATCAGTTGAAACTAGAAACTTAGACTACGGCATTGTGACAAGAGTTCCGCATCAGCGTATCTCTCTGATTTCCCAGATAAAAAAAATTAAACTTTTTAAGTATGCTCAACCATTTAATTTTTTAAGAAATCGGCAAACTCGTTTCCATTTCTATTTAATTGCGCAAATTGACAATCAAAAATTTAATTATTACTAGAGCAATCCTAAAATTAAGGATTCGAAAGTATCGTCTGTGTTAAAGCAAAAAAATCGTCAGGGATCTTTAAATGTCACGTCGCATAGCAAAATAATCATAGTTCAATTTACAATAATACTTAATGCATATAGATGAATCGAAATGAGGATGGACAGTCATCAAAATTGGACAACCGCACATGTGAACCTTTGGATGAAATTAAGATTCCCGCAATTAACGTTGCACCAAAAAAGACAACATGGGCTTCAATCGCTTCGCAACCAGCAAAAATAACTTCGAAAGTAAGTTGTTTAAAATATTTTTTTTTTTGTGATGTAAATGTAAAAACTATTCTGTTGAAATTTTTGCACACACAGACAACCTTTACCGCTTCCAGCCATAAGAAGAAAGGTCCCGGCATGCCGCCACCCCCCATGGTACCCGGAAAGCATAATTTAGATGTTAATGTATGGGATATGCCAAACAGTAATCCACCGCTAGTACCATCCCCGCCTTCACCAATTGATTTGTCCTATTCGGAAGTTAATTTTTCTGTAACGACTAGCGAAGAACCATCACCTGCCACTCGATCTGAAAAAGATGAATGCAATAGATTGGCCAATAACAGTAATTTTGTTTGCGCTAAACCTTCGCCGAATGGACAAACACGAAAAAACTGGGTTGCACCGCCGCAATCTGTTCATCATCAAGAAATACGGCAAGCGAGCAGTACCACTGCTCAACCTGTCCGGCGAACTGTCCCTGTCGGCAATCAAATTCGGTTTAACGATCGTAGAGGAAATTTCGGTGGAATTCGCAACGACTATGACCCAAGCGTTAGGCATGAAAATAACCGTGATGAAAATAATCCACATGTTGCACCAAGTGCATCTAAACCTGAAGAGGCGACGGCTGATCCACAAATATTATTGGACGAATTGAAGGACAAGAATAACTATAACCCAACAGAAATCGATTTAAATAAAGCAACTTCCGCACGGTAAAAAAAAACTGTCAATTTAATTAAAAAATAATTAATTTTTTTCTGTTTTTTTCTAGGTTTTTTGTCATAAAATCTTATTCTGAAGATGACATTCATCGCAGTATAAAATATGAGATCTGGTGCTCAACAGATCACGGCAATAAGCGCCTAGATGATGCTTTTAAGGAACGGCACAAAGAGGGCGGTAATGTTTTGCTTTTTTTTTCCGTAAATAGCTCTGGCCATTTTTGTGGCATGGCACAAATGATGACTTCAGTGGATTACAATTCCACATCAACCGTTTGGTCTCAAGACAAGTGGAAAGGGAAGTTTAAAGTTAAATGGATATATGTCAAAGATGTGCCTAATGGAAAGCTCCGACATATTCGACTCGAAAACAATGACAATAAATCCGTGACGAACTCAAGAGATACGCAGGAGATACCAAACACAAAAGGCATAGAGGTGTTACAGATATTACACTCCTATAGACATTCAACATCCATTTTCGATGATTTTTCCCATTACGAAAAGAAACAAGAAGAGGAGGTCTCGTCAAAGCGACCATCAATCCATGTTACAGATGCCATTAGCCAAACTCAAGTACCAATCAACCGACATTATGTCCGTGAAAACGATGATAGAGAACGGGAACGCGATGTGCGAGACAGCCGTAGCTTAACCATTAATATGTCTCAAAAGAATTATTTTAGCGGTGGAAATAATTTTCGTGATCGCAATTCAGTCCATAAAAGTGGCGCCAGCAATTATCACAACAGCTATAGCGACTATCGACGAGGTTTCGATTGTCAGCGGCCACTTAGCGCGGCCTATGTTGCGAAGGACAGAGAAACTGTGCAGAGTGATCGAGAAAATCATTTTGGATCACGTCATGGGTCTAACAACCGAAGGGACGAACATCCACACAGCCATTCAACTAAAACAAGGTTAAATAACCGGGATTTCAATACTGAGCAAATGAAAAGTGAAGTACGATTTAGAGCCGAAATTTCAACAACAAGGGATTTACCAAAAGTATGAATTATCCCTTGAATATCTGCATAAATTGATATTTCTAAATATATTACATGATTCCCTCTTTTACATTGCAGACTAATGAAAATGATAGAATGCGAAACAATGACTATTAAAGTGACTGAGCTGCGGAAAAAATAATTAACTGATTGGACGTCTAAATGTACGCCACTTAGAATCCTCATGCCTGTGTGCACCCATGATTAGCTGATTTCATGATTTTCGAAAAAAAAAATGTGTGTACAAGCAGTAAATTAGAATCATAAAATTAAGCTGAAAATAAAGCCAACAACCGGTAATTAGGTTTAACTACAATAATATGATAACATTTTTATGTAATTTATTATATTTATATAAATCGATTGACTCTTTGTTTTTGAACAGTTCATTCAAATATTATTGAATCGATTTGTACACAATTTAAAGTCAAGGGTTTACTTGTTTCATTCCTTGTAGCTGCACTGCTAATATTAATAAACTTATTTTCATCTATATAAAGTGTAAACTGAGTATGTGAAATAATTAAAGTTACCATTTTCATTATACCCATTGTTGCCTCAATCTCAACAGCACTGATATCAATTTATATATTAAAATGTACAAGAAAAACTTAAATATTCTGATAATAAAATATATCATAGCGCATTTGAAACTTGTGGAAGAATCCCGTCTATTAGGGTTGTTGGCTCAATTAAATTGAGTTTGAAAATCAACTTAAGGGCGGTCGAGTTCACAACAAATATGCGTTATGACCAGTGTGTCAAACCGGAATTGGAATCTAAACACAATTTTTAACGATTGAAACTCAAAATCGATACCTACTTTCAAATATTTTTTAAAACTCAAATACAAGAATTGAAATAATTAATATCGAAAAAACCGCTGTATAAAAAAACAAAGTACCGGAACAACCTAATGGTCGATCCCATTACTTAGGTATATGTATGAATCTTTTGTTCATATAGACACTCTTGGCTTGATCGACTCGAATATTGATCCATATCAGGAATATGGAGTCGTTGCTCCACTTCGCAATCCCTTATTTTTAAATAAATTTTTAATGTGTTTTTGTCGAGCTGCTAACATCTCAATTTCATTCTTTTGTTAATATGGAATCCGATATTCCGCAATCAGTCACGACGGATTTTCTCAAGCAAAAAGTGTGAGACCTAAAAGTCAAGTTACCATTTGTCAACCGAATACCGAAATTTGTATACTTTACGTATCAGAATCGGAACCTAAATTCGTGTTTTATTTTTAAATAAGCAATGAGTCAGTGAATTAAAATTAAATTGCGTTTTTTCTTTATTACTGGCAATACATATTATCGCCCTCATTTTACTCAAGATTTAAATTTGGCGAGCTTACTTATGACACCCACCCATTAATCACATAACTACCAGCACAAAAGAGATAAGTTTAGGTTTTTTCTGTTCTATGCTGTAATTAATAAATATTTTATAAAAAATTATAAATGTTACTACTATAAATTTCGTTACTATTGTGGACTCACACATGTATATACATGTATGTATGTGCGTTGTATATACAGCATCTAAAAATAAATAGTATTGTTATCAGTTATCACAGCTATCTTAGGTGCACAAAATATTTCATACCCTTGCAGAACGAAGTCAATGTGTCGAAATCTGAATTTCACTACAAATTTCAAAGGTGAATAGAATATATGGCACTGATCAGAACTTATACTGCCTGCAGAGAAATGTCGGACATATTTCAAGTTTCATCAAAATAACTTTACGAACTAAAATATTCGTTACTTTACGTTTGTGTTCGATTCTTTCATGAATATAAATACATGACACATGCAAGTGCATATATGCTTACTGAAAAGAAAAAAAATCGAACAAAGGCATATTATTATTATGGTGCTATATTTTTTACCGCAGCTATGTATATATGTACATGTATGTCGAGCGTCATGAAATTAAGAGAAACTGTAAACCGAAGCAGATTTTATTCATCAGTTCGCTTTGACCTGCCTCCGCGCTTTGAGTTGTTCGCTGCTTGATTTCGACAAAATAAAAATGGATGAGGAACTTATGTGGAAAGGGTTTTTTAATAAACTGCAGGAAATTAAAACGAACCCGCCCACAGAGCACGAACAACAGTGAGTACAAATTCATTAGATTATAATTATGTTTAAATGTTCATTCATGTACACCTGTGAGTCACAATTTTGAATTTATATGATGTGAACATGGATTCACATAAGCACACATCTTAGTAAATGATAAATACATATAGGACTGTGTATATGTATATATGTTTATAATATATTGCATAGACATTCATTTCTATACATATATTCATGTGCATCTCTTTCATTATCTCAGAAATGTGTTACTGCTCAGATCAAACAATGACACATATATATGTACATAGATAGTTAGAAATGAAGGTAAGCACTTAGATCCGGTTTTGTTCGGCGTTTCAAGTATTATTGTTGCGTAAAAGCCGTGCGAACTATTTACACAATCGGAGCGCTTAAGCTCAAAAATATCGATATATATTTTTTTAAATGCACAAAATGTTTAAGCTCATCTATTTATCGAGAATACATATTTATTTAATTAAGATATATCATAATACGTGGAGCATATGAATTGGAATAACATTCGACTTGCTCTGCAAAAATAAAACCATAGCCCTTACTGACGTCATCGAGTATAGCGTGTGTCATAATAAAATAAAATTACATTCGGAGTGACTCAGTAGTCTTTAGGGATTTAGGGGACGGTTGCGCTTCAAATACAAGTAAAAAATGGCTATCTTAGGCACGCCGAAGAAAACATACCCTTGCAATCGTTCGACACTTAACTAAAAATGTACATTTTAATCCGAAGTTTAAGAAAATGTATGTTCAAAGTAATTATATTTTAATATCAGGTGAGCCATGTACGGCTTCGTATATCTCGATGTCACTTATAACTCATCTTTCGAGCGATTGTTCATTTGGGAGCTCTATGATATACCAGTTCGATCCAGTTGTCCACGACTTTGTGCAGCTTGCAGAAAGGACACAGATCTAGTTCACTCGTCAAGCGATGCTGACCAGAAATATATATTTGAGAATAGTGTGTATGTTTAATGCTTTTTAATTTGACATAATATGTAAGCAATTAATATTTCCATTATTTCTAAATTCTTATCTTAATCGATGTTATTAATGTTTTTATGTGTTGCTTCTTCTATTACTGAGAATCAAGTCAGCTGCTTGTTTTTGCCAAGAATTTAGCATTTTATCTTTAGGGGTGTTCCCAAACCACTTTGTTCCATTCAAAATAACAAACCAGTGCAAAGATTTGAAATAATAATTCGAAAATTGCCGATAATCAAAATTAATAAAATTAACCTTATTTTCAAGGCGATTATATTGAATTACATGTATTTTACATTAGTAGTTCTATTGCCTAGACTCTGGTTTTCGCAAAACATAAGAAAGAATTTCATTTACCGTAGAAGTTTTTCATACAAGATTGCTTTATTTAATATTAAGATCCATGAATGTCTCTAAATGTCATTAATTATTATTTATATAAATTGAGAACGTTTAAAGGTTTAATGCATTTTCCACACATCGTCTGGCTATGACAATTGTTCGTTTCCTTCTGCACACAGCTCCATATTTAGTCCACATATTGTTTTTAGCCATCACCTCTATCTTTTGACAAAAAGATCATGCAAAACCGTGAGGAGTATTAACAATAGGAACTATAACGCCTAATTTATCTTAAATTAAAGCAAATGATGTGCGCAACGATTCAAATATCAACTAACAGCTGTGACTGATGATGATATTGCCTATGTGATCAGTGTTTCACTTCTTTGAAAAATTCCATAATATCTCACAAGATGTCGCTCTGTGTGATTCGCTTATAAGAAATTTAAAATTAAATTTAATATAAGAGCTTTACTATTAAAGATGTGCACACATTTTTTTTTTTTGGGTTGATGGTCCCCATCTCTCCCGTTCAAAAGATATGCTTTCCCAGAAACCAACGCCTGATGACTTGTGGTGAAAATCTAACTATTTGCCGAACATCTGACTGTATTTACTGTGGAACAGTGATTTTAAAGATGAAAGTTTTACCATGGGACATACGTTTCGTTTCTAGTTCTTTCGAGTTGTAAGGTTGCATTAATCTTTTCCCAGTTTAATGTGGGCTTGCTACTATCACATCTACTTTAAATGAGATTGCTCTGAAATTTGACACTTGCTCTTGCGAAAATTGCCAATCTCGACATGTGAGTTGAACGCGTCGTGTTGTCTTCATATTCGGGCTCCCACTAACATTGAAGAGATATAGGTTAATTAGAAATTACTGGTTAAGAACGTTTTATTTTTATTTTTTCCTTCTTAAGGAACGATCTGTTTGATTATGCAGTCTTTTATGGATTGAGTTAATTAAATGCCTTATTAAATAGAATATTCAAGAAACATTCTCTAGGATACAGATCGAAGTACGCTGCAGTTGATTCCTTAACATACTGCTACGAGCTCTCATCTGCTCAAGCAAATCGAAATTCGATTAAATGTGGTGTTGTGGTGCTTAAAACTGTAAAAAGCCTAACGGGACCTTCTTAACGCATTTTATAACGGTGCTTCTTCTTTTTACACTTATGATGCATTGGAATGAAAGATCCGTTAGTTTTTTCCAAGATTTTTGCATATTTTAATTTTTAATCTAGTTTGGGTTCGAAATTCAATTAAAGGCGATCGCTTTCTAATTTCTTTGAATGGGATAATTAAGTACACATATTTATATAATATTTTATGGGCAGATTAGTTGTATTGAACAACAGATAAATATCGATTAAACTATGTCGATCGGCGTCAGCAATTGATGATATGTTAAAATTAAAAGGAAATTATAACAAACAATGATATAAAACCAACCGCAAAAAATTATTACACACTCCAAAATCTGGAATCTAACGGACTGGGCTGGATAAAAATGCGACTGCATCTATAATTCTATTTGATTTAAATAAATATCGAAAAAAATGTTATTAGGTAGAGATAGATTGGTTTGAAATGTGGTCAAAGCCAGTATTTACGAAGGCATACCACATAGCCGGATTAAATGTTGTAAAAGATCACATGTCCTGGACCCAGAAGTGGCAAAAAGTTGTATTTTCTGATAAGAAAAAATTTAATATCGATGGTTCAAACTATTTAAATTATTACTGGCTTGATTTAAAGAAGTTTCCGTATTTAAAGCTGTGGCGGTGCTTCACTCATGATCTGGGCATTCAGGCGTCACAAAAGGACCCTGATTTGTAAAATTTCAGGCCGTATGGACTCGGAGGGTTATATAAACCGGACGACGATTTGCTGAACTTTATGTAGCATCAACCAGACCCAAATGCCTTATTACAACAGGGTAATGCTTCAATACATGTGTCACGGGTCTGTCGTGGGTGGTTTCGGGATAAGGACTTGAGCTTTTAGTGTGGCCAGCAAGATCCCCCTACCTCAATAGAGATCATGTGGGGACACCTGTTCCGTCGAGTTTAAGTGGGTAATCGACTGTTTGAAACAGTTGAGCAGCAACAAGGGCTGTCGTTCTAAAAAGTTGTTGAATAGATGTCAAATCGATTTTTTTAATTATAAAATCTGGAGACTAAATGCATTATTAATTTGTTATTTTCAGGAAATTTCTACATATTATGTACTTCCTTTAATCAAATTTCACAGGTTAAATTTATAAAAAATGTTACGTTAATATCACAGGTTTAATTCCTTTTTTATTTGGCGTGTATTTAAAACCGCAAATTTTGTGGAACAAAAACAAATTTTTAAATTTTATAAGGAAAAAATCGAGTGTCTTTAATCGAATTTCGCAGAGTGTACGTTCCTATGGGGACCCCTCGTTGTCGTTAAAACCAATACAGCGAAACAAATCGGTATTTCTGAAAGGTTATAGATATACTCTAGAACTACTAGACGTACAGGAGCACTGAGAACGGGAGCTGCATAATAAACCAAATACATCCTGGCGTTGCCACATTGACAGTCTGTATGGATTGTAAAGAAAGATTTTAGCTTTATTGTGCGGCAAAACTAATTGATATTTGTTTTTATTGTCGCATGTGAAAAAAATTATAAATACTTTGAGTGCAGATCGCAAGAAACGGTTAAGCTGCTTTAGTTATATGAGAAAATTTTGGACTTATAACGGCAGGAGAGGTAAATAAAATTAAATGCAATCTTCCAAAAAAAAAAGCATTTCGGTGCAGTTTATTGAAAAGTGCGGAGCTGCAAAAGGTATGTCAATAACATCACACAGACGTATGTCAAAGAAATTAACTGAGTTTGATATTTGTCTTTCAGTAATTAACTGGAAGTCTTCTTTGCCAAGCGCGCCAAAAGTGGTAGTGAGGACTCTGTAGGAGGAGCCATGTTCCTATACACGTGGACACCAGCTATTACGAAAAGAGCTGTAACGGAATTTCTGCTTGGTTAGATCAATCCTTAGAGAACAATAATAAATTTACATTACATAATATTTCTATTTAATTAAAACAACATTAAAATATGAATTTCTTACATTTATTTTAATTTTGAGTTTCATAGTATTTTTAAATTCCCACAAATTGTATTGCAAACAAATCGAACCTAACAAATACTTTACAAATAGTAAGTTCAACAATTTGCCGTATTTTGAATCTCAGCACAATATTTCTGTATTTTTTGTCATTCGTTCAAACTGTTTTCGATCGCAGCAGAAAATCATAGGTAATTTAACAAAAACATATGCGTAAGGTATTTTATGGGGTATGTGCGTGGCCAAGAAATTTTCTTGAGCAACCTTGGGAGTAAATACCTAGTGATATACATTAGGGTTGAAAAATTTGAATTTATTTTATTGGTTTCTAAATAATAAATTACATTACAATTGTATTGATTATATCCACAGCCATAACTTTTTCTCATCGTAATTTGTATAATTTATAAAAAAAAGGTTTGTAAAGCCACTAAAGTCCACGTAAGTAAAAAATAAACTTAATAGGAAATATTAAAGCTCAGGCTCTTGTTTTGCCAATTTTATCATTGAACAGCCTGGACCTTAAAATATCAGCAGGTACTAAAGATACACAGTAACTCAGCCAGCGCATATTAATATTCAGAAGCCCACAATGAAATTAATCCACAGACCCATATATACATCCCCTTCTTACCCCTATGCACATCCTGTGCACACTAATATTGCTTGACAGCAGTAGGATATTCGCATAGTTTTGGTTCATAACTTACGTGTTTCTTTTCCGATATAGTCCATAACTTAATACAAGAACGTAGCCAGGTAGAGCCAAAATGTCGTCAAAGAATATTGTATAGCTATGGAAAATCGATTTATATCGATATTCACAAAAGTGATCGATATGCGCGTGGTATCCTAGAGCTTATATTCTAGATTTATTTCTTTTAATATCGTTCCCTGCCGATCCGTTATGAAGACTGACAGACGGATTTGTCTTTATTATCCATCAAAACCAATAGACTATTTTTCGGCTGAGCACCTTACACAAATTATCTAGTGAATCGCTTGCAGATTGCTAGATCGATTGTTCCTAAACAAAATATTTTATATATTGGATATGATTCCTTCTGCGATAATGTAATAATTTCATTATACGCTTCCAAGACATTTTAATTGTGCCAGCGTATAAAAATACGACTATTTACTTACGCCTCTTAAAAGACAAAGTGCGGAGCATACAGTTAGTCACGAAACTATTTTGTTTTGTCTGTATATAAATACATTTGAACTCGAGTGCACGTATTTATGTTAATCTTTGTTTGTTGCATGCTCATTTGTGCATACCCAGCAAACGAAGTCGTGGAAATTGGTTTTTCCGTCTGCATACATACCTACACACACACACACACATACATAGTTGAGCGAGTTTATTTTATATAAATGTAACCACTCATACATACTTGGTTATATGCTAGTATGTACATACAAACATATATGTATGTCTGCAAAGTCATGAACCGTGAAGTCAATATATACATGTATTACGTTTTTGTGTTTTGACCGCTAACTTTGGCTGCGTAGGTTTGAACCTCTTACTATCCAAACAGTTCAAACGGAAATGTCAAGTTGAAAGTGGTTAGATGTTGTTATGTGCAGCAGAAATTTCTGTTGTTTTCTTTGATAAAGAAAATTAATTTTTATATGTTATGGTATTTCCTATACATTGTGTAAAAGTGCAATTTGAAAACAAATGAAGTTTCGCGACAGACTAAAAAATATTAGACAACAGTGTGCTCAATCCATACAATCGTGTGGAGGAGATAGGTAATATGTGGTTTACGGACAGAAGCATGTATAAATCAATGAACTTTGCTAAATTTCCGATAATGAGTTAAATGTTAGCTCGAATGTTATAGTTGAGGGAGCCAAAATGTTGCAGAACAATAATAATTATTGAACCAATTGGTGTTAACTAAAATGGATAAGGGGCACAATTATATGAGCATATTATTAAAGACATTGGGGAAATTCAATTCAAACTGCTGGAGTCAGGAATGCAGTGCGTCGGTCGACAGATTTGAAGTATTTGGACGAATTTCTTAACGAAAGTGAACTTCAAATATTGTGTAAATTTAATATTACGCCAGTGAGGCAAATTGCGTAAAAGTACAGGAAGACAAACAAATTCGAATACTATCGGAGAAAAGCCATACAAACTTTGACATAATTTCACATCAAAAGCTTGTGTGAATTTTCACATACATATGTAGATATTTGGAAATGAAGAGCAGCAATCTTCGGTGCTTCGCAGAATACAGACACTTACAGATATAAACTTAAACAAGTAACAGCGATCTAGTCGAGAGAAGCTACCGTCTATCCATGTATGTATGTGTATGTGTTTTTTATTTATTTTGGGGATTTATATGTTGTAAATTTAAATGTAAATATATTCAATTAAAATCCTTCTTATTGTACTCTAATACCGGAGGAATAAGCATGGATTCATTGATCCTGAAACGGAACTATTTTGTGATGTGCCATCTTCTTTATAATAAAAAATATTTTACTTATGGTTGAAAGATGGGGCTGCAGAGGTATTTTTAGCTTGGCCTGGCAACTTATCAGCTGATCTCTCAAGGAATTTTACAGTTATTTAACTTTCAGAGTATACAAAAAATTACTGTCAGCAAAAACATAAGATACAAATTATTCTGTTAGCACTGCCATCCACAGTAATCATTGTACCTGACTTTTTACTTTGTTCATAACTGCACAATTTGTGGTGAAATCTAAAACACGAGCATGTCAGACCAGTCCAGTGACTACAACAAATCTTGTTTCGAGATTCGAGGATAAGGTGTTTATGCAAGAATTTATGCTCAATTCATTGGCTAACTTCTATTAAATCTCGGCCATTGCCAAACAGCTTGGTCGGGGCGGGTTTTATCTACAAATGTGTAAATAATTCATTGCAATTCTTCATACCATCAAACCTGATTTTGCAATCTAACGTAAAGGGGTTATTACGACGATGCCTGATACTTTTTAATTAAAAATTGTAAAATTGTCTTACATTAGGTTGTATTTTGTATATATGTTAGAATCAATTTAGGATTGCGATACTTGATTACTATTTTAGTGGATTTTGTTTGAGATTTATTCGTTTGAAAATTTATTTTGTGGAGCAAAATATATTGTATTTTCATCCCATTTATATTTCAAAGCATATTTGACTTTATACCAATTTTTTAAAATCTTTAATAAACTAAAAATATGTTTGCAGGCTCCAGGATGCTGATGGTGGTTTCTTTGAAAACTTCGGTTTTTTGTTGCGACAGAAATCGCAACTGGATGAAAATGTTTTTAAGACGTCACTATCTCCATTTCAAGAAGATGACGAGACTGTAATTGAAAGGCCTGTAGACGGATCTTGTACCGACAGCGGATCGGATACAAAAAGTGACGACAATGCATGTGTAGAATCGTCTATCGCGGGAAGCGTGAAAGATCTATTACCTGTTGACGATATAACAGAAACTGTTTTTGAAACATCAATTTGTATGAATGTAAGTATAAAATCTTTTAGTTTTTTGATAAATACTTGATTTTACCAGTGGATTCGCTTCGGTTGCAAAATTAATACTTATGTATTTTTGTTTATAAATCTTAGGAAGGTCCTGCTGTAATCCTTCCAAGTTTAGTAATTCAAGATGATATTTTTCCCCGATTTTTTGCCGGGCGGGATTGTGAGTGGCCTGAATAATAGTACCTATCCACTTGCACTTGTCATCTACGCTTTTAATCCTGAGCATTAATTAAATTCATTTTTAATTTATGGGCAGGGTCGGTGCAAATCTTTGGCGCCGTTAAACCAAAATTTTGGCAAAGTTGCATAAATACAGACAGTGATGTACATTTCACAAAAGCAATATGCTCTTGACCAAATATTTTTACAATTGGGTATCAAAGTTTAAAAAAATAAAAAATGGAATATTGGACACGAGGAATATTCACACCCTTGTAGACTGAAGTTCACCTGTTTACATCTATATTTAATTATAATTATAAACAACAAAGAAAAGATATCTTCGGCTTGCCGAAAATTAAATACCCGAGCAAACCACATTGCAGACCACTTGCTCACATCTGAACGTATAGAAAGACAGATGGACATACGCCAATGTTTATATTAACTCGGCCGTTTAAGATGATCAATATTTTATATGGGTCAAAGTCTTCGACCCTCCTTTAATAACACACTTCACAACAAAATTGTAATAGCTCATGCAAGTGTATAATTTAATTAAATATATTTCGGTGCTGTTGGCATGATTTTTCATTTCTGATAACTATGTACAATATTTTTAATTTTAAAATAAATTTATGCACTTGTTTTAGTTGTAGTAGTTCCTCGTCGGTCTTCCCAACTTTTATATGGCTAAGTTTAGATTGCAGAAGTTGTTATATGAATACATTTTAGAATCATGTTAAATATTATAATTAATTTATTCGTTATTTTTGTGTACGGATAACATTTTTGTAATATAATTCCTGTCATATGAGCAATGCACTTATTATGTATATTTATAAAGTTATCTCATCGATTATAATTTTTCACAGCAGACATATATGTTTTATGTAAGTTCAAAATTCATCTCTTCGAACTGTTTAATTAACCAAAATATCGAACTACAAACAAATGAACTCATTTCCAAAGACACAGCTAAATAGTCTACAAAGCTGTTTGCTTTAGCATCTACTTATCTACATAGTATGTTTATATGTACAAATATTTGGTATGTACATAAAAAGCATTTATTTCGTTTGTTCTGAACAGCTTTTTTTTACATACTTGAGAATAAACATTTTTCATTATCATTGAGCTTTTTCTTAGTTCCAAAAATAAAACATTTACTCAAAGCACTACTACATAATGCTTTTCTCTTTATCTTGTGAGATACTTAGAAAACAAAATCGAAATTGTATTCTGCTCATGCATACTTAAAGCAGCTCATGGCCAAAGTGATAAATTGTTCGATTTTCAGTTTTCGGCATTGGCATTGTTAACGGGTCTTTCATTTACTAGAGTTCGAAGTGTTCGAAGTGTTACTACTATAGTGACTTTAATGCGTTTCTTTATGTATATACATGCAAAAAGTATTTGTACGATGACCAAGAATATATTCAACAAAAACTGCATAGTCCGCTAGCTGAGCATCAACTACTTTACTAGCCGAAGTGCAGAGTGTTTAAAGCATTATTTAATTAAATTTGGTCAATTCGTATATTCAAAATGAGTCATTTGTCCCTGCCCCGTGTTCTGCCTAATATAAGTTCGCCAAACTCGACGGATAGAAATTCAAAATTTCTAAGTTTAAATCGTACCGCTGGCCATGAGACACGACAAGTGAAAAAAGTGAGTTCCACGCTGTCATTAAATGAAACGGCAGAGCGGCGTAAGCGAATGCTTAACAGAAATGGAAGCATATCAAACCAGCATTTTCGTGGTGTTCACAAGCATTTACTGGAATCACATGCTAAGGCAATTTGTCATTCAATGACCGTAAGTATTTAATAAATTCAATAATTTTGGAAAACACTTACTTTGAAATGCGTCAGTATACTTTTTATTATGGATATCAGTGTATGTTGTAGACAATTTTAATTAGAGTTCACAGATTTTTTCATAAGTTGTATCCGGATATATCTCAAAGCTGGTACATCAATAATATTATAATCTCGAGATGGTAAGATAAAGGCCTGGGACAAACTTATTTACTTTTCTCAAGAAAAGCAACTCTTCTATGCACGTGCATATAGCATTTTAATTTACTCGTAAAGTGTGTAATGCACTGAACGAGACAACGACCCCACTTATTTACTTATTTTATATGTTATTTTTATAACCATGTCCGTCTCTTTGATTCGACTCTCTCAGTTCTTAAGCTATCTTTATAAAAATAGTAATCTATATATTTCTTGTAGCCAGTGCATATGTCAGAATCAGAAGATCCGATTATTTATTTTTCAGCTACCATAGGAACTCTCAGTTATAATATGATTTAACATTTAAACGAAGTCAATTTGTTATAATCTAATATACACGATAGGCAAGATTTTATTTTAATAAAATACCGCTAGCTCAAGACCTGTTAATCTTAATTCATAGCCCAAAACGTAGTCTGACATTGATCTAATTACTATCAGCATACACAACATAATAATCGGTGGGAGGGTAAATATGGGTATGTATTTGTCAGCGTGCCGATATCTATAATGCGTGTATACATATAAAAAAATTGTTAGACACAAATGGAAAAAATTTGTAGACACTCATGTGTCGCAAGTCTGTGATTTCAGTTCGGGTTTGTAAATAAAAACATCCATGTTTTTATACCCTGAACCCATTGAAAATGGGTAAAAAAGGTATAATAGTTTTGTGCAAATGTATGTACAGGCAGAAGATACCATTTCCAACCCTGATTGATCAGGATCAATAGCCGAGCCGATAAACCATGTCCGTCTGTCCTTTTGACTGTATTAAAAAGTGGATCTCCGATACTATAAGAGCTAGGGACCTCAAATTTGGAATATAAGTTCTCATATACCCGGGGCAGATCAAGTTTGATTGTTTTCATTCGATTTTCGATTTCCGGTAGCAATAAATGAATAAGTATTGAACTCGTTTCTACCAGCAGCCGCCAGCATTTTCTGTATGTATAAATTTGCGACCGCATGTGTGAGAAAGAGGTGGCGTGATAATCGCCGCGAGCGTCAATAAGTTTTTGTGCGCATTCTGTAGAGCCCCGATACCTACGTTTGCATGTATGTATGTATGTATGTGCACGTGCTTGTAGCCAGTCAGTTCGGGTGTTGTGAATAAAAATATGCGCTGGCTTAGTTTTATTAACCTGCAGTCCCTGTGCCTGCTATAAGAAATGGATCCACTTGCAGACCTTCTCGCAAGATCTTCTGCAAGACTTTTTAAAGGGAAATTTACCAATAAAACTAGAATATATTTAACAACTGGGTTCAGGATATATCGTAGTCGATCTCACTCAACGCAAAAACTTTTATAACGGAAATTTGCCAATAAAGCTACAATAATAATATATTTACAAAACTGGGTTTAGCGTACCGACCCCTCTCGACTTGAGAAGTCTTACATTTCCATTTATGATTAAAATAATTTGATTATAATTATATATATCTAAGCTTATTTGATCGCCGATCTGCACGGGCATATTCACAGGCATATACGTGTAGAATATAGAGTTCGTAGCAGAATTCACAGAGAGTTTATTTTAGAGGTTCTGTAGTGTGTAGTGTTAATTTTTTGAATCTAATCGACCCTTTCGTTCTGTTTTTGAAAATTCGTCTTGTATGTGGTCACCCAATTACAGTGTTCTATTATTTGCCCTTAGGGGTCTTAATTGGAATACCAATATTAGCTTGCCTTTTTACCTTAGACTTTTATTAAATTAAATCTTCCTTCTCTCCCTGATCGTAGACAATGCTTGGTGTAAACTTTATATATAATGCTTATAAATGGTGAGATGGATTCTGAGTTAAGCCGCCAACTGAATTTTACAATTCCGATCAGAAATACAATGAATTTTCTGCCTCGTTTTCTTCAAACTTGTAGTTCAAATTATGCTATCTATATCCCTTTTCGGATCTTATGCACAAATTATAATGTATTATTCCCATTATATAAGTTGTGTTTCTTTTATTTCTTCTATTAAAACTGTTTTCCTAAGTAATCTATCTAGTAATACGCGATCTCCGTAACCGCACGTTATGCGCACGTTATCCTCAGTCGGCTGGGTGGGTCGCAGTTTGCCTGAGTCCACGTTTTAACAAATCCGTGTTTGGTATCGTTGAATATATTGAATATACCTGTTGAACATGGTGCTCGTTAGGCGCACAAAAATATTTCGAACTTCGAACAAAAAATTTAGGTACCAGTAGATTGGTCCAATGGATCATGGATCTATGGTCATCTCCGGCCTATGTATAAGCTTTGCAAAGGGACGTCAAGATTACTTTTAAGATGAGAGAGTTCTGGACATAATTCGGGTATACTGACATTACTATATCGAATAAGCTGATGCTGATTAAGATCAGTTGATCGTTTTTGGCTCGGATCGTGTGTTGAGTGTGTAGATTATGTGCTCTGCGCGATTATTAATTTAAACAGAAGAAAATATGTTCCTCTAATATTTTATAATTTACATGTGTGCATCTGTATTCTAATTGTGTTTTTTCTCGCTTATTTACTCGCACTTCTTCAATTCAATATTTTATTGCCAATCGTTACTTCGATGTTCCACTAGAGATGGGCGAGTGAGTAATCGGTCACTAATTGCAGTTAATCGAAAAACCCCCACCACTTCAGTTTAGGCCGCGCAACTTAAGGGAAATTCGCGCCATTGCAGCTAAAGATGTCAGCCCGCAACAGCGACAAATGCAGCCAAAACAAACTGGAGGATAAAGACCAGCCGCAGCCTATTAACCCGGAGGAGGGGTGATAACGTGCTAGGTGAATCCGCAACTGTTCTGCTACACAACATGGCAGCAGCTGGCGACTGGCGGTGCCATGGTTAACCGCATTGAGTCACAACTGTCGCCGCATTGTCACGTCGACAACCAGCGGGAGTCCTACGTCCCGGATCAGCACGTCATCGTGGCCGCGTTATTGTTGGCAAGCACTCCGAGTATCTGGTATTGGACTATGGCTGTGGCTGCTGCCGCCAAGACTGTGTCCACTTGCAACGGGGTGGCGTGGCCCATGTGGCGCCCGACATCGTCACTGAATGGTCACAAAGGGCAGTTCGCTTGCTTGACCAGCGGCTGCTGGATGTCCAGCTGCTGGTGTACAAAAATGAGGAGCAGCACAACTTTGGTCAATTGCTGATCAAGTCTGTGAAGCATGGTGGGACTTTTGTGGATGCAGCCATCTATTTGAGCGAAGCCCAGAAGGAAGTTCGAATGTTGACTATAAAAAATATCTATTGAAGTTGAATGTTGCAGATATTGAGTCTAGTTGCTGCTCCACGATCTTTATGGAACTCGTGGAAAGCTGTTCTACAAAATGCAGTATGGTTTATTAGGCGTAGGACTGAATTCCAAAGAAGCGTCAAAAATACCAGAATCCGCAAAGTGTCTGAGCAAGGTAAAAAGCTGCAATGATGACGTTGTAGAGACGTCGCTCATAAGAGGCTCAAGGAAATCGAGAGATGGCTCAAGCAGCAACTGGTCCTCGGACAGTTTTGATACTTCAGATGAATTCATGCAAGCAAAACCTGCAATAGAAACAGAAATCATACGACACAATTTGAAGATGTTTGGGCAGGCAAAAAGAAATGAAGAAAAGTCCACTAAGCTGAAGGAAAATCTTTGTGCGCTCAAAGTAAATGAAGAAAATCCAAAAAAGGTGAAGAAGGATTGCCAATCTTCAGCTACTCTTCAAGAATCTTTGGAGAAACATAAGATTATTCAATCTGAGACCAATATCCAGATGGAATCCCATAAGAAACTGATGGCTAAAGAGGAACAGAAATACAATAAATTTGGAGCTTCAACTGGTGTTCTCATCAAAGAGAAACCGCAAATACATCAAGCTTCTATTCAATTATCTGCTACATTGCAGCCGAGTAAATAGAGCCAATTTTTGAATAATATTCATGTGGAATCAGTTAAGAAATTGACAGATCAGACCAATAAACTGGAACACAAGCAAGATAATAAGAACCGACCAACACTTTCCAGGTCCAAATTTGAAAATATCCATAATCAAACCAGTGCTGGCACACACCACAGGCCCAGGTTTAGCCATGCGATCCGGGCCAGAGTCGCTGCTCTGCGCGAACACATTAAAGGCCATGGCGCAGATGGAGTTACCAACGGCGCTGACCACACAGCTATTTGCTTGGCACCATCTGATGGGGGCAACTCGCTGGTGCTGATCGATCGCATTGGCAGCGGTCGCTCCATGTGCTATCTGCCCACTTTGTACTCGATGGTGATGCGCAGCATGGCAGCCTGCAATGTACCCGGCATGGAACCATTAGCTGTGCTGATAGCCGACTTGGTGGCGAATGCACGGGCACTGGCCAATCAGTGCAATATCCTGATGGCACCCCATGACACGAGCATGGTGTAGGTGCTCAACACAAACGACCAGTGCATGGAGGAGGTGTGCTTGATGCTTCTAAATTCATGTAGCATTATGGTTACCACAGTGACGTATTTGCGGCTACTGCTGCTCCTTGGCATTCAAGTGATCGATGCGCAACGCCTCAAGTATTTCATCCTCGATGATTATGATCGCATGCGGAGTGCGGTGCCTGTTTTGCTAAATGAGGTGCTCCAGTTGCTGCACAACATTAAGATACCGCAGCTAATCCTCGTCGCATGTACGTGTCTTTCATGATCTGATCAAGCGATATGGTCAGCATCATCTTATCCTCTTCGGCGACTTCTTGGAGGCAGCCGTCTATAGTGGCGTCAAACTAAATGTGGCCGTGCAGCCCAGCGTCAAGAAGACGCTGCAGCTAATCGACTATCTGCCTAACCAAAGGCCACTTCAGAGACGCGCACTTATCTACTGCAAAGGCGAGGCGGAGCTGCAAAAGCTGCAGCATGCGCTGACAGCAGCTGGACATGATTACATCGACCCACGAGAAGCAGATAATCAGCAGCTCCATCAGCTGCTTTTCCTTACGGATGAGGATCAACGAAGCCATGTGTCCGTTGCGAATTATGAGCTAATAGTTGACTACAGCCTGGCCGAGTCCTGGGCAAAGTTCTCATATCGTTTCCATGCGTTCAGCAGCAACATTGCCAACTGTTTGGCTCCACCGACATCAAAGGTGGACATTGTTTCCTACGTGATGCTGGACGAGAGCAATAGCAACGAGCTGCCGCAACTTGTGCAATTCTTCAATGCCCATCACATTGAATTGGGCGAGCAACTCAAGCAACTGGATGCCAGTTGCCGCCAGCGCAAGGATCACATTTATCCTTTCTGCGCCGAAATGCTGTGCAGCGGCGAGTGTCGTCAATTCTACTGCAATAAACGTCATGGGACATGAATGCTCTTTTATTCCTTTTATATGCAAAGGAAAAGATTCTACTGTTGATTATAAGTATCTAAATGCAATTATCAAAACCATTTCCTAACTAAAAGAAAACTATTTCTTTGTGTCAATGTGTTTATATACTTGTTTAACATGAACGGAGGTTTTCTGATGTTTATTTTATTTTATTTAAAATGTAATGTAAAATCTACCTCGTCGTAAGAAATTGAATACACTTTTTAAATCTATTTCTGTTTAATTTAAATAAAGCACACAGATCAAACCACATTGAAAATAAGAGAATATATTCGATATATTTCTCGAAACATAAGTACAATGATTATGATTAGTTTTTTTCATATTATTTTGAAGATTGAAAATTAATAGTTTCGCACTTTTAAAGAATGTTAAAACAATATTAACACAAAAAAAATTAAACTTTGTTAAAGGCGATATTTTCAGAGTTGCAAATGTAGGTTTTGTTGCTCAACCGATCAGGTCTGCAATGGTCTTTGTCCTGATTTTGTTGCCGAAGAGGCATTGTCTATTGTGGGACAAGTTCCTTTTATTTTATTGTTTTTTTTTTTTTAGTTTGAGCGGCTTTTTATGTCGTGTCTATATTGGCGACTGTTTTAATTTTCATATTAAAATAATTTAAAGAATAATAATAAATTCAAAATTATTTTTTTCAGATTGAAGACTTGTACGAAGAAATTTTATTTGAGATTTACAATAACATTGGTTGTGAGACCAACGATGTTTGTACAAGCAGTCTAGTTGAGTTTGCTCAAGAAGTATTTAAAATACCGAATTCAGAGCATTTAGAAATTTCTAAAATTGCCAAGATGAAGGAACCACCCAAATTGAGATTAAATGTTGAAATCATAAAAGCAGAAAATTTATTGTCAAAAGATTCAAATGGGTTTTCTGATCCATTTGTCACATTATACTTGGAATCAAACAACTCGCACCGTTATAACTCATCTGTAAAACCGTGTACTCTAAATCCCATATGGGAGGAACATTTCTCTTTGTAAGTATATTTTGTAATATATAAAAAAACTATATATGGAATATTGGACAATACTATTAGATTTCTATTAAAAGTATATATATATATATAATATGTATAGTTATATATATATAATTAAACATATATTATTATTAGAGCTCAATTAGAATCCTGTACACAGTACTTAAATTTACTACTCCGCAGCAAGAGCACTAAAAATATTGCATTGCAACTGCTAGTGCTGCGGACTTTGGGAAAGGCAAAGAGAATGAAATGAATGTTATATTTTTCTGCACACTCTTTACAAGAGCAATAAAATTAGTAAGATCAAACAAATTCTATTGTGCGATCTATAGTTATAGCAAGAGCAAAAACAAAAGGAGGAAAGGGATTTCGTTGGCTCTTTTGGTCCTTGTAGCTTCTATACTGGAGCTGGTATCTATGCTGTTATCTAAGCACCTACCAATATGCATTACTATTGCAGTATGTATTTTTTATGGCATTTTTATAGTTACTTTTATAGACACGCATTTATTCTGGCTTAAGTTTTTGATTTTGATAAAAATTTGAGTACCTGCACACTTACAGTTAAATATGCAAATTTTAAATATAAATAAAGAGAATAACTGCTTGACTTAGATGTACGAGCTAACCTTCAATACATATTTTTGGTAGAATAATCCATAATTCTTACTTGGCGGAATCGCTAAGCATTATATATTTAAGTAGGTAGAGTAATTATTTTTATGATTATGAAGCTGTTACAGCAAATCGATGATTACGATTTATAATTTCACATAAATTAATACATTTCCTGTTTAATTCAATTTTCAATAGACCAATTACTGAAGGTCCTCGCGAGGAAGCTCTGATTATCGAAGTTTGGTAAGTCTTATATTATGTATTTTTTGTGGTATTCTAAACCATCACAATATCATCTTTCATTACAAACAAATGAATAGGGTGTCAGTTAGACAGCGGAATTATCCGTGTTATACCCGCTGATAACACATGACAAACAAATATTTTGAGAGGTGGTAGCTTAACGGCGTTGGGAGTTTCTCGATCATTTAATAATTTTTAATGTGCCGTTTAAATTTGGTAACTTTAGCTCTAAAGTTGTGTGATAAATATTATTTAACTTTTGTTGGCTGGATTAGGCGTGTCACTGAAATGTTTTCCGCCTATTTCATGTGTGTGTATAAACCTGTTGCATTTATACGTAGCTAAACGAAGTGAAAGATACATGCTATTCTGATTTTGGGCGCTGGGGAATCCGATATCATCGGATTTCAATTGTGGCAGATTTATTGTTTTTATCAAATTAAACTTATCGATTTTATCTATTTCCCAACACACCTATGGGCATGGCACCCCATTAACTTTGATTGAAGCCGTCATAGATTATATATTCTAAGTTATAAGTTATACCTTTAATGTTGTCGAAAAAATGAGTGCTCATGTGGACGGACATCTGTTGTACCTCCGGTATCAGAGTAGAAAAATCCAGTTCTTTATAGAAAAATTAAAATAATTTACTTAATTAATATAGATAGAATTCAGTTAACATTTAAGAGAAAGAATTTAATGATTATATTCAAGTCGTTCCTTAATATTGCACTTAAGGTGTTATCTTTTTGTAAGTTACTTAATTGAATTAAAAATTATTATTTTTAATTATCTTTTTATTAGGGATTTTGATGCTGCGGAGACTGTCAAAGATAAGGTTAACAAACTCTTGGATGTCAAAGGCGTAAGAGGCCTTAGTAAGCTTATGAAAGAAATTGCCGTTACTGCTTCATCTGGAAAACATGATAACGAACTAATAGGACGTGCAATGATTTCACTAAAGGTAAAGTATATTTGTTACAATATACAATAGAGTATTTAATTAAGGGAGCATATCCGAAAGTTTCTTATTGAATATATATAAATTTTGTTATTATAAAACAATAATGAGCAGGTTTCTTCGGTACATCGAAGCACAGAGTAAATCTGCTGACATATTAATTTTAATGCGGATTTTGATAATTGAAAGAGATTAGATTAGATTAGCAGATTAGTACAATTGATGAATACAAAAACTTTGACCACTTCTAAGACTTAACCTACTTAATCTAAACAATCTGTGAAATTTCTGAATCTATGAGATTTATTTATTAATTGACGGGTCATTGTCTTTTGCTAGTAATGCAATGAAATGAAATAATGAAGGCCCATTTTACTGCATAAATAGGCATAAATAAAGGACAGCGAATCACGGTTTATCCAAAGCAATTCATATTTTCATAATATTTGGTTACATATATTTTTTTTTTTGGCAATTGATAAGTATGATTCTCCTTCAATGACTTTTTATTCAAACTTCAATAAGAATTTCTCAAGTAATATTTCTAGCTTTCGTTTTGATTTTGTTTTGTTTTTAGCTTTCGAAACACAACAACTTTGTGGTAATATCGGTCCTTATTACTGAATGAATATTGCTCATTAATGTTTAGCAGCCGATCACAGGTAGCATATAAACTGTTTGCAATGGTGGAGGGATGACCTTGAATGGATTTGCCTTGACTATTAAAATAAACTCTGATTAATCTACATTTTACATTTAGTGACTCCAGCTTTCAAACTGAGAGCTATAGATGAAAAGAAGTGGGTGTAGGCACATTTACATAACTAATCTTGTGAAGCGATTTTTAGAATACTTCAAATTTTGAATCTTCAATTTGCGTTGATAATATCCAGCGGTGATCTGGCCCATGTTGTGCGCTGGAAACTTGGGAGCCGCTTGTCACTTGTACCTTCTCTTGAGCTTCAAAGTAGCAAATTTTTTCCGCTATGTCATGCTTAACAAAGTCCGCTTAACTGTGATTCCGTGCTTCGACTGTATCCTATATTTATCCAATTTTTAGAGCTAGTTTCACCAAACGTAAAACGTACATGGTTGGCCATTTTTTGCTTTGTCGACTCGCTGATTTTTATAATACATTTTTATAGTCTATTCCAGCTTCTGGACTCACAGTTTGGTATAATCTGGAAAAAGGAAGCAAAACGAAAAGTCGCGGGTCTGTGTTGGTCAACATTACCCTAAGTGCTGAAAAAAACAAAAATGTAGCGTGCCAAGAGCATAAGCATCTCTTAAAATTGTTACTCATGAATGAACTGGACACGTCTCAAGTGACCAACTATTGGTGGAGCGGAAAATTTGGCTCGATGGCTGAAGCTATCAGAACTCAACACGCTGTTCAAAGTGGACTCTCCTCCTTTGATTGTGCACTAAGCCAATGGCACGCATATAGTACCGTTCATGAGACCCACAAACTTACTTTTGCACTATTTAATTCAATACTCGACATTTTGGTTCCAGTCATAAGCTGCTTACAAAATGATTGTGAAGATGTAAAAACCTTTTGGGACGGAGCGAAGCGCTTACTGCCGTCTTGCTTTTCGCTATTAAGAAAGCTACGATCTAAAAATGTCAGTGACAACAAAATACTTAAAGCTCTCAGTGAAGTATTAGATATCCTGTCGAAGCTAAAAACTTTTGACATACCGAGCACAATTGACATATTTCCTCAAACTGTCTATGGCTGGATAGAAAAGGTGGACTCTGAGTCGTACAATATTGACAACGCTATAGTTGATGCTATAAATAGCGGTGCGAAAGAATGGATGGAACACATTATAGAAGGCAGTAAAAAAACAAAAGATAATGAGTCTGATGATGATAAATTGCAGTACGTTATACAAATAATACAAATGATTCGCTCAGATCTCCAGCGTGCAATGGAATATTTTGACAAATTGTTCTACCAGTAAGTATATTATACTTTTCATTTTAAACTGTAATTTAAATTTAAATTACCATTATTGCTCTTATTAAATTTAATTTTTTCAATTGTAATTTAGTTCTACAGCAAATGGAAAATTTCAAGAGAGCACTGTTGTTATATTCTAATAAGTTAGGTTAGTTTTAACGGTTGCCGACTAAGGTCGGCACACTTAGGACGGTTTTTGCTCGTTGTGATGCCGTAGATCTCATTTAACTTTCTGCTTCACTCGTGTGAACGTGAATCATGTGGTAGACCAGCCAGTTGCGTTTATGAATTTTGCAATTCTGGTTAGTTCTATGTGCTCTAACTGTGTTAGGCTGGATATGAAGGGACTTCCTAAAAATCTTTTCCTTGCCAGTGCTGGACAGTAGTAGACGAAGTTCTTTTCCACCTCCTCTTCGTCTCTGCAGCTTCTGCCAAGATCGTTATATGGTGTTTGAAGTCTATTGGCGTGAATACCCACTAACCAGTGGCCAGTTATTGCACGAATTACTGCAGAGCAATTTGCGCCATAGTCTACACAGTTCTCTACTGCACCTACTACTTAAGTCGGGCCAGGTTTGGCGTGCTCTTCGCCCACAGTTGGCATTTAGCCATTTGTCATTTGACTTGCGTATATTAATTTCTCTGAGTCTGAGCTTACAGGTAGCTAAAGGCATACCTTCCTTATCTGAGAGGAGGGTAAGAGTGAGAGTAACAGAGTGCCTTTTTTAGCTAGCTTGTCAGCTATACACTTGCCTTCTATATTCCGGTACCCAGGCACCCAGATTAGGCTAATAACATGCTGATTTGCCATCTAGTGTTGATATTTGCGACTGCTTGTGACGGTCATCGAGTTTGACGACATCGCACTGGTGGATTTGGTTGCCACCTGACATTTACGGTACAAGTGTTTCGGAAGGATGAAGGATAGCTGGGTAAACGTCTTTTCGAGCTCAGAGCCATCTGTGTAGAAGGCCACGGTTATTGGTGGACCTGGCGTTCCGTATGTCCATTTCTCCCTTAAGGGGAAGTATGCACTAAAGGATGTGTTGAGTTATGCTACAGGTATATAGTAGTCCGTTTTGTACGAATCGTTGCGTTTTCCACTAGAATAGAGGTATGGCCCATCGTTTGAGTAACTCACGCTGTGGATTCTCTCAGGCGTATAGCGTAAGTGTTGCCTGTTCAATGTCTTCTATTTCTAGACACTGAATGTCTAAGATGGAGTCTAGCATCTCATTTGGTGTGAGGTGAAGAGCCCCTGAGATGCTTAGTTCAGCCATACGCTGAACCTTGTATTAAGGTTCCAGTCAAATTTCCTGTCCAGTGTCAACCCTAAGGAGTTATATTCTAATACCGAAGGAATAAATTAGATTTGTTTTTAGCAATGAAGTAATGTTGTCCGTGGGTTCATATTTCATATGAAAGCGAGTTCTTAAACGTCCTTGAAACTTCGACTAATTCCTGAACATTACAATTTTAAATAGAACGCCGAAGTGTAAATTAAATACTATTATATTTCCCACAATTTAGTAACCTTGAAAGACTAAATTCAGAGGATAAATTGTAGTTAGCTCCATTTTAATATTTTGTGTTTATTCTTAATAAAAAAAAATTCTACGCTCAGAGTAGTCGTAGAATAAAATGAATATGAATGAAATGCGATAAGCTCTGTGATTTTGGTAATTTTTTCTTAATGTGAGGAAAATATTATGAAATGGTTATTTAGCTGGTGTAAAATGTGTAAAATAGTGATCCCATCCGTTCGACTAACTAAGAACTAAGAATTACCTTCAGCAAAAAATTGCATATATCTATACCAAAGAAGTTAAAACTGAGTGAGTTAAAAAAAAAAAACGAAAAGGCGAAACGGGGACATGGTTATATCAACAAGCTAGTGATGCTGAACAAAGATATATCCTTTGTGGGTCAGAAACGTCTTCCTGAAAGTGTTACAAATGTCACAACATAATTAAAATACGAAAATCATTGCAGGTTAGGCAGTTGATTTTTTCTTAAGTTAAGTCATAAAGCCCGAGCGCATATTCAAACTACTAGATTTCGCTTTAAGACCAGCGGTTCTTGTTAACAGTTTTCGCGTTTTAAAGATATGAAAACTTTACGCTACATCAAGCTATTGCGCTCTAGTTTCAATTAAATTTTTGATCCAAAAATTCTTTGGAAAAAATCCGAATTTCAAGGGTGAAAATATATAATGCCGGTATTAGTTTGAGGTCGGACGGCTATGATAATAGCCCTTATTTTTTTGTTCTATTAATTTTTGTACAAAATATTAAAGATTTGTATTATTTACTGTCTACAAATTAATACTTACTTTTGTTTAGTTTTATTTTCAACCCTTAGAATATAATCAAAATTATCTGAATTTCTAGGTATATCTTAAAGTAATCATTATTCTATCAGAAATAAAAATAGTATTGTGAATATAAAGAAAATCGTTTCTTCGCACGATAATTCAAATATTGTGCTTATATGTGCAGATAAAGTGTTATTTTTCAAGAAGATATTTCTCATTAGCCTATCATAACTAAATACGTCTAACTTATAGACGTTACCAACATTTTTGAAAGAAAGTTCTACGTAGGATAAATATTTCATTTAATTTAATTTAGTTCCAGCTGAAATAATATATAAAAACTTGAGTTGTAGTATTGTTTTTGAAGATATCCGGTATAAATATACATAGATAATAAATAGACACTAGTCTTGTTTTTAGCTTAAACATAAATAATATAAATATTGTATTATTATCATTAGTTCCTATGGGAATCTTTTTGAGTAATGATTAAACCCATTACGGTATACCGAATATAGTTTTTTCTTTTTACATAATTTACTAATAGAGTTATTCATCCACACTTTTATATTATTGTTTCAGTAAAATTCGGGTTAGTTATTCGACTACTCTGTTTCTATATTATGATTTAAAACTGATGGAGACATGTGAACCGATCATAAAAAATGTTTGTTCCAACATTAAAATGTTAGATGTTCCCGACGATCAGTTTAAAGATATACCAAACATTGAAAATGTGAATATGGGAACAACATTATTTGAAGTTTATTTGGTTCTCAAGCGATACAATACATTAGGTAAAAATATTAAATACTTTTATTTAACTTGAATAATTTAATTTTTTAAAATTTTATTTTTAAGGACGATCACTATGTCCTAATTATAAATTACAGATGTCTGATTTTTATCAATGGTTTGAAAGAGGAGTAACCCATTGGCTAGATATTTCAATTATAAAAGCATTAAACCGCATCCAAAAAGCTATAGATTTGGACCAACTCCACGCTGTCGATGAAACTGTTAAATATAGTTCATCTGCTGTGGATACTTTAGCTATATTTTATCAGATTAAAATATTTTGGCAACAATTGGACTGGCCAGAAATAGAAGGGTCGTACACATTTGTTGCAAAAATCATCAACGTAAGTAACCATCCTATATTTTATTTGGAGATAATGGTTTAATCATATCCGACTTTACCATCGTCTAACAGGATATATGCCGATGTTGCGTTTTCTATGCACAGCGTATGTCACGTCGAGTAGAGAGCATTACCAATGTAGGAGAGGATGGAGAAATGTTCAGTAAGTAGATACGATCTGTATCGTTTATATCAGATTCCTAACGTAACATTTTTATCTCAGATTTATCGGAAGAATGGTGCTTAGCCATTAACAATATGGACTACATTCGACAGAGTTTACCATCATTTATAAAGGTATGAATTACATGTACAGTAGGCTAAAAGTAGCGCTGTTCTTATGCACATGATATGTGGTATAGAGAACTTTCAATATTCATAATTTACACAAATAACACAAATACATTTTATGAGTAGAACTTTTTTAAAATTAATATCCGTTTTCACATAGCAGATTTATACTCAAAGCAGGAAATAGTTATGGTGAGTTCTCATAAATCTCTCTATATTAGCCTGTCCTGCGGTGTCCAACTAGAGTTCCTCCTTATATGCTTTCCGAGCTCTCTTAGTTCTGCTATCTCTGTTTTATTTAATTTTTTTTTAATTGCAACGCGCTGAAGACTCCTCCCCATCCGAATATATTCTTTATCATCAGTTTCGATAAAGCCATGCCCGTTTGTCCGAATTTTGTTAGTCTTATTTGCGTTAATCTTGCTCAGCTTAAAAATCTTAGAGAAACTTGGAATATATCCGTCTTTTTGCTGGATACAGTACAGAGGCCGGAGATGACCATATCCAAATGGAATTATAAGAAAAGTATGTGTCAAACGAAAAATATTTGTTTAAAATGAAAATATGTTTGGTAAAATAATATATAAAGTCAATGTAATGGTTAAGATATACTTCATGTTTGTTATCCACGATACTTGTTTGTTTAAGAATTTGTAATAATAATGTTGTGTCGATATTTTTAATTTCTTGTTAAGGAACTCGGATCTGATGACGTAATAAAACGCATCGGAGAATTTAGATCGAATTTGGAGGCTGAACGCTGCGCTGATACCATAAGGGCTGTTATTGATAACGCCGTTGATACACAACGCAATCAAATCGTTGAATTAATAGAGCATGTTGTTCATAAAATGTCACCACCGATTCGTAGATTTTTAACTGAAGGAGCGGAAATCCTACATAAGGACTCAAATTCTATGGAAAGGCTAATGATGTATTTAGAACGGTCACTAGCAACCCTTTATGAAACTCTTAATGAAGTAAACTTTGGAAGAATATTAGAAGGAATTTGGGGAGAGTTAGCAGTTATAATATATGATCTTGTTCAGTCTAATCTTGATGTGAGTATGTGAAAATTCCAGCTTATTTTTTTTTATTATTTGCTAACATAAAAAAATATCTTTAGAAACGCCGTCCTCCCGCATTCTTTCAAAACTTAAGGGAAACTCTTCGCACTATGATATCTTGCTTTAAAATTGGTGAAGATTTAGCTGGTGATTGTAAAATTCTATCGGAAATTGAAAACACACTAGAGCTTCATGCCTCCGAAACTTCTGATCTTATCCATCAATATTACCTCGACCGCTTTAGGTTTCAAAAGCAACAATCAGCATCGCCATTCGGACAACTTACAATTAGGGCTCAGTTTTCCGAAACCGGATTAACTGTGAGTATGTTATAATAAAAGCAACACAGAATTATATATTTTTAATTTCAGTTGGAAATATTAAATGCTCGTAATTTGATTTCTATGGATAAAAATGGATTGTGTGATTCATTTGTAAAAGTGTACATGTTTCCTACTGTTCGATTTAATGGCATTGCAGCAGTAAAAACTGCCGTTCACAATAAAAATTGTTTTCCTCTTTATGACGAAACTTTTCGGTTGTAAGTAAATCTGTATAGAATAATATTTAAAAGCTTTTAATAATTTTTTTGTTATATAATTTAGTAATTTGAATGCAGAACAACGCCAAATGAAAAACAGCCTGATATTTTTTACTATTAAGGATAAAGATTTATTTGGAATGACAAGTCAATATATAGCGGAATGCTATATAACGTTTGCAGATATTACAGCATCTGAGGGCGATCAAATTGTTATGAATCTTTGTAGACCAGAGTATTCAGGTAAGCATTTTGGTTTAAGGAAGTGAATTAATATCATTTATAAAATATTTTCTTTTAAGATTCTTTGGCACTCCGAGCACTGGAGTATAGACAAGGTGATAAGCAAGCTAAGGATTTCTTGAAAAAATTAAAGAACAAAACATATTCTTAATCCAAGATGCCGGCGAATGTTTAGTGCACGATTTGTATTTCCAAAAGTGATGATGGTATTATTTATATATTTTTACATACTTGATACTACAATCAACATCAGCTAGACTACTCATTTAGAAATGTTATCGTGAATTTTTTTAATAAAAATAAATATTAAAAACAACTTGTCGGTTCAACTATAGTCCAATTTAATTATTGGTGGTTTTAGATACACTTGGTAGGTAGGCAGTGCTTAGTAGTGCGGATACTTAATATAGCATGGATATATAATGTTAATGTTTAATGTTCGAAGACATCATTTTGAAAAATGATTTGTACTACTAACAGATTAAGAAAGTCTCAAAGTCTCGTAAGGTGAATACAGGATGGCAAAGAGATATTAAAGAAAATATCACAATTTTTATACTCTGATACGGAAGGTAAGGAGGCTATGCCTTCTACTATTGTCTGCTTAGTGGTTAGAGTCACAAAATTTGAGAGGAAGATTGCTTCTTGCGGATTGCTTTCGTAAATTCGATCATTTATTCTTATGTAGTTTTATTAAAAATTTAATTACTTTTGGGTAGAAAATAAGTTTATCGTCAAATGGTATGTACATTTTTTGTTTTTATACTTTGATACCGAAGGTATCATAGTTTATTGGTTTGTGCAATGTCCGTCATGCTGTCTGTGCATCTGTCCGTCTGTATGAATGCAACTTTTATCGACACCCTTAAAATTTAAATGGCTATATCTTCCGCAGTTTTTGAGTTAGGGCCGTCAAATTTGTTGGGTATATTTCTTGTAGCCGGTATATGGCTTGTAACAGGTAGGGAGGTATATTGCTAGTAACACTTCAAAAATCTGGGAAGAAAATTTTGGGCCACGACCACTCCTGTAAAAAAGTCTTAATAGTGCATTTTTTAATTATTAATTTAATTTATTTATTAATTTTATTTAAATTTAATTTTATATTTAAATAAATGTTGTAAGAACGAGATTTTAAGCGTAGCTTAGGTTAGTTTATACGGTTGCTCATCATTATACAGTTGCTTTCAATCTTTTTTATTTATATGTACGAGTATATACATATATATGTTGGAAATAATTGAATTTACCTATGTACACCGCAGCTGTCTTGCATTCCCGTTTCGCAGTTTAAATATGTTGTTGGCCGCGAGCAACGGTAATTGTAAGTTCCTTATGATCATGACCTTCTTCGATGGTCTGTTTCAACTACTTGCATGTAATTCGAAGCAGTCGCTTTTGGTCGCTTGAATCGCGTAGTTTAATTCGCGTGAAGCGGACCAGTTCATTTTGTATTAAAAAGCTCTGAATAAATAAACCACAAGTTTTAATAATATACATATATATACACACTATTTGACCTCCTCATGCGTTTAGGTCTCTGAAAATATAATATGTAAGACATTTTTCAGTAGAAACAACTTGATAAGCCAAAGATAATCTTCTTTGAAAATAAGAAAATATGTATTAAGGTTAGATTCCCGGTCGGGGCAAACTTTGCTATATTGTATACCTACTGAATATACCGCATACCTTCACAGAAATTAAAACAATATGGAACGTTTTAGAAATAATTTACAAACCTTTTTATATATATGTATATATATAATAAAATAATATATATATAAATAATTAAAAGAGCATAAGGATACCAATGAAACTAATAAAAAGAAAACACATTTTTATTATATTGTTTGCTAATTTTAGTGCATATTTTATTTTGAAAAGTACATATGCGAAACAAATTTACTGATAGCTCAATGGGTTAGATATATGGCAAAATTCATTTTTATACCCTTGCAAAGTTAATATAATATTTTCATGACATTGAAGAGACATATTCGACTCAATTCTAGCCGAGTCTTTTATATAATTTTTTTTATTTCGGATTCGCCCATATCGGACCATTTTTCTTGCACAATATTGTTTATTTAATTGCTTACTAAGATAGTGTGTCTATTATGTATATTTTGTCACCCAAATATCTATCTATCTTTATAAAAATCTATTACATTCAGGTCCAATAGGAACAATAGGTCGGAGGATAATGCTTGTATTAAAAACTTAATGTTCTCCAATTGGGTGTAGTGCTATTTAGATATGAGCAGGTGGACTTTGCAAGGATTTGTAAACTTATACGAACCGAAGATCGGCGGTCATGTTTTGATTTAAATGTTTTTCAATGGGCTTGGATTTTATTACATTCTTTAGTATTCGTCACCTTCGTCGACATCGGCGGTTGAATCTATTCCCACCTCTTCATAATCCTTTTCAAGTGCGGCTAAATCCTCTCGGGCTTCAGAGAACTCGCCTTCCTCCATACCTTCTCCAACATACCAGTGTACAAAAGCACGTTTGGCATACATTAGGTCAAACTTATGATCCAAACGGGCCCAGGCTTCAGCTATGGCTGTGGTATTCGATAACATGCATACCGCACGTTGAACTTTGGCCAAATCGCCTCCTGGCACCACCGTGGGTGGTTGGTAATTGATACCCACCTTAAAGCCAGTCGGACACCAGTCGACGAATTGAATTGAGCGCTTCGTTTTAATTGTGGCAATTGCTGCATTGACATCTTTGGGCACCACATCACCTCGATAGAGCATACAGCATGCCATATATTTTCCGTGCCTTGGATCACACTTGACCATCTGGTTTGCGGGTTCAAAGCATGCATTAGTTATTTCGGCGACGGTTAATTGTTCATGATAAGCTTTCTCAACGGAAATTACTGGAGCATATGTGGCTAGAGGAAAGTGAATGCGTGGGTAGGGAACCAAATTGGTCTGAAACTCAGTTAAGTCAACATTTAGCGCTCCGTCGAAGCGCAACGATGCTGTTATTGAGGAAACTATTTGACCAATTAAGCGATTTAGGTTCAGGTAGGTGGGTCGCTCAATATCTAAATTGCGACGGCAAATGTCATATATGGCCTCATTGTCAACCATAAACGCACAATCAGAATGTTCCAGAGTGGTGTGGGTAGTCAGAATGGAATTATATGGTTCGACAACGGCAGTTGAAACCTTTAAAAGCGAAAGTTAATGGTGTATTTAAGATATATATATAAACAATTTTTTCGGTTCGTTCTTCCAAAGCCAGCAAAATATTTTTTTTTTTGTCTTATATGGTTGAATATATATAATCAATTTATACCGGCAATTGAGAAAACGTTTCAAAAAAATGTATTACGTACTTGTGGAGCTGGGTATATCGAAAACTCCAGCTTTGATTTTTTTCCGTAATCAACTGATAAACGTTCCATAAGCAGCGAGGTAAATCCAGAGCCAGTTCCTCCACCAAATGAATGAAATACTAAAAATCCTTGAAGACCAGTGCATTGATCAGCCAGCTTGCGGATACGATCAAGTACGATATCCACAATTTCCTTGCCAATTGTGTAGTGGCCACGAGCATAGTTGTTAGCTGCATCTTCTTTACCAGTAATTAACTGTTCAGGATGGAACAGCTGTCGATAGGTACCAGTACGCACTTCATCAACAACAGTTGGCTCCAAGTCAACAAAAACGGCACGTGGCACATGCTTTCCGGCACTAGTTTCACTAAAGAAGGTATTGAAAGAGTCATCGCCTCCACCAATCGTTTTGTCAGAGGGCATATGACCGTCAGGTTGAATACCATGCTCCAGGCAGTACAACTCCCAGCAAGCGTTACCAATCTGAACGCCTGCCTGGCCTATGTGAACTGAAATGCATTCCCTCTACAATAAAATACAATATTATAATATTGTCAAATTATGTTATGCTGATTTGGTTGATTATTGATATATGTATATATGACAGTGCAAGGAAACTGCAAATTCAAAAATGAATGCGTACATTTTGCCTACATTCATATCGATTTGTACAAACGTACCATATCCAAACCTACATACATAATTAGACACACATATGCATGGGAATTTAGTTGATAAATGTATTTTTCTTATTAAATAATACTCTTAAAAATTGTCAGAATCATTTTTTATAGGTGCATATCCTTCTGTTATATGTACATATCTATAGGTTCATATTCGTATGTATATACAAATCATCTAATTTAAATCCCTGATATTCAGTTTTTGAATATATGTTTAGATACGGGTTTGTCTGTGCCAATGTATACTTTTTAGATTAATATTAAAACACTTAAACCTTTAAAAAAATTATGTTTTGCCCTTCGAACACATTTCTACAATTTTCAATCTGTGTAAAATTTTCCGCCTATTTTGCGGAATTTACTACTTATCTTGTCCGGAGTATTCAGCTTAACTCCGGACAAGAGTTCAGTTCTCTATTGTTTTTGATTTTATTGTTTTTGAATTCGTATTTAGATACGCATTTGTCTGGGCAATGTGGACTATTTATATAAATATTAAAGCTCTTAAAGCTTAAAAAAAATTGTTTTATTTTGCCAATCGAACACATTTCTACAATTTACAATCTGTGTCAAATTTTCGTCCTAGTGGGCGAAATTTACTAGTTACATTTTCCGGAGTTAAGCTAAATTTTTCAATGCTTCATGATTATTGACGCGTCGATCAGTTGTTAAATACTTTTAATATTTTGGCAAACATTTACAACCAATAGGCATAATAAAAACTTTTTGTTTGCCTTTAGACTTTACTATATCGCATAAAATATATACCATATGTTCGCCAATTTCTAGTCTTTTTTATAAATAGCTAAACAAATTATTTATTATTTGTATGGCAAAAATAGATTTAAATTAATGCGCAGGTAATAACAGTTGGCTGGTGATATAAGCAAATTAGTATTTCTTCAGTTAATTCTTCACTGGTTTAGTTAAAATAGTTATAGGTTCGCTTGTGTAAATTTAAGCCTATATTATTGCATAATATATATTCTAAACAGTATAACTTTTCTGCGTTTTAATGTGAACAAAACCATTTAAGCTTAAGGAAATGATTACATCTGACTTACCATATTCGTTAAAATAAATTCTGCTGAAGAGCCTTTTTTTAAAAGTGTTGGTCCTTGTATCAATTAGGAATAATATACGTTTAGAATAAGGAAAACGCCTAATCGCTGAATCTCCAAACTTTTGCCCGTAATGAAACACAGCTGGGAATCGACTAGCCGAAGCTCGGGCATTCAACTGTTTTTATAGGCGATGCAGTTCTTAAAGAGCAAGTTTTCAAAGCAGAAATAAGCGAGGGATGGTCGAAGACTTTCTGACAATAAAACGAAAAGCTATGATGATTATTCTAAACTGTTTTGAATAATTAATTAGTAGGGTCTATGTAACCAAGAGTTATGTAACACATTTTATTTAGTTTTTAAAGGTTGACAATCTTTATGTTTGAAATTTGAAATTTGGCCATAAATCTAGAAAACAACAACTGTATTCTGGGTATTTTGAGCTCTCCTGACACCAGCATTGTATTTTTTTTGTGTAGGTGCAATAAATGTTTTTATTTTATTTTATTTATTCATTTAAATTAAAATACCAAATCATTTTTTATTGAGCGAATGCATGATATACATCCCACATATGTTTTATTATGGCGTCTTGCTTACGCATTACATTAGTAACTCATACTGTAAAATCGAAGCGAGCCAACAAAAACACCCACAATATATTACATATTTTTATTCAACAAAGATAACTTATTTAATGAAATTAAAAAAAGTTTAGTACCACTTCGCTCAATTTTAATTCGTAGATAAAAAGCTTTCAAGCCAAGTTTGAATAACTGGAAGGTTCTCTTCGCTCCACTTTGCTTCTTCTTTTATGTTGCGAAGCGACTTTTCAATAATGTGTTGTGCACTCCCAAACTCTCCAGTATGCTTTTCGTATAGCTGCCGGACCATATCATAGCCTTTTTGAGTTAAAAAAAATCCAGTGGCCGAACTTATCAAATGGTCCCATAAATTCGTTTTATTTTGAAGTCTGAAAAGGAAAAACTGGTAATTTATTGAACGGAAACAATCATATGTTCTTATACTACTTGCATGAGAAGGTCTTATTTGTAAGTAAAAATGTTGCATTTTGGTGAAAATAAATAATTTCCTTAATAGCCTATTATAATTTTAAAAAAATTTCAGCCTCTGTACTAATTTGCTGTCATATAGAAATATCTCATATATTGAATAAATATAAATTATTTGAAATTGTAAAAATCAATGAATTATAAATATATTATATATATTTTTTAAACTTTTATAACATATTAATCAATAGAACAATCAAAATATTAGCTAATGTATGAATTACAATAGAGATAAAAAGAGGAGTTATTTGTTGGAAAACTTTTATGTTTGTTTTTTTGTAGTTACGCTCTGTTATATGTTTTGTGTGAGTTTATGTTTACAGTGAAACTAATGGCTGCTGGGTGCATCGCCAACCAAAAACATGCACAAATCAGCCATAGACAACATTTGGTTGCAAGGGCAACAAAGTGCCTAGCTACATAAGCGGCTAATTGCAACACAAAATTTAGGAAATAATGGTGTCAATGTATTTGCAATTTAAACACACCTATTGCATTTGCACAAAACCTTTATAACAAGAGAGAACGTTGCGGTAGGACGTAACCAACTGCGAAATACTCTGATACCATAAGTCATACCATCTGATAACAGGGCCCACAGAACACGATGGGTGTAGCCAAGAAATAAAGATCTTTGAAGGAGGCTCCTAATAATTTATCTTCTAAGTTTGCTTTTAAAATTGCTGTAGAAATGGTTTTTGTGAATTTTGGGGGATGGAGTGGTCGTGGAAAAAAAATTTTGGAATGGTTTCTTAATAATATTCGCTTCAAGTTTGGTAACTGTAATTGAATTATGGGAGATACGGGATTTTTTAAAATATTGGGGCGGGCGTGGCTGAAAAATTATAGAGAAGGTTCATAGAGTGGTCGTGGGGAAAAAAATGTTGGCGTAGTTTCTTAGTAATCTTCCTTTCAAATTTGGTAACTTTATTTTTTAAATTGCGAAAGACATAAGCTTTTGAGAATTGGGAGCAGGTGTAGGCGTGGGCATACATTTTTTTTTTATAAATTCTTAAAAGCTGTCATTTACCTTCCGAATTTGCGAGCTCTATCGCAAAAAGTGCGAAAGATATAACCACTTCAATCTTTTGGGCCTGCGGGCCGAGGTGTGCTTGGCATATGCAGATCTTTGAAGGTCACCAGGCAACAACCCACCAACCAAATTGGGTGAATGTAGCCGTTAAATTGGGGGACAAATATGTGGCTTTATCGGTTTGCGATTATCGATCTTATCGATTTCCCAGTCTCCTAGTGGACGTAGCACCCAAATTTAGTTACTTTGTCTGACACGGTCACAGACCATACATTCGGTATTCAGCGGAATATTTTAATACTGGTGTTATACCAGCCATTTTAATTTAGAAACTCAGTCTTTCAAATTGCGGTAAATATAAGCTTATAAATAGAAATTTTCTTAAATTGTGCTCTGCTCTGCCGTCCCAAGAAAAATTTTCACTGTGCTACCTGTGGTGAAGCAATAGCAGAAAGTGCATGAGCAAATCAGCAGAATCTGCTAAAGCAATCGCATATTTGATTTACTTTTTGCCCAACTATGCTGAACTTTCTATTGCGGTGAGTAATTTTTTATTACATTAATATCGCTGTCTTGAAAAGTTACCCGCTATAGACAAATTACAATTACAGTTAATCCGAAAAATATATTGATTAAAATATTGATTGACTTTCAGAAAAAAAAGTTTTGAATTTTATAATTGTGTTTTTGATGCTCAGCATTTGTAGGAGAGGATTTAAAATAAAAATTACAGTAATTAATAAAACATACTCATTTCGGTAATGAAAAGTAAAGATGTATAGCATAATATAAATAAAACTGGACTTACTTTCTTTGAATCGTGGTCCAATTCTCAGATAAGAATTTAAATAATGTATAATAACCACTGGAAACCGAGGTCAATGAGGTAAAAATGAGGAATTGATCGTTTTCGGTGAAGTTCGAGTGGTCTTCTAGAATCGACATTCTTAGCAGTTGGTTGATCTTGTCCGCATTTGTTGCACAACCTGCCAGTTGTTTCAATAAATAAGTTCTTTCACTTGGCTTTCGGGATTTTGGGAAATTGATCACTCGCTCTAATCCAAATTGCCACTCATCAATGGAACCCCACTTAAAGATGGGACACATATAATGATTTGGCACCCTACAACGCATAACAAATATAATTGTAAGAAAATAACTGTGTAACGATATACAAACAGTATTTCGAAGTCACGGTCGGCAGCTTGTTGCCAGACGCTGTACGCATATTTTGCCTCTTGGATACAAGGTTGAAAGCCTGCGCGGCACAAAAACCGTTTAGTCAAGGATCGAAGATCTGTTTTCCAGCTGTCTTCGGTTTCACTCTCAGTACCTAATTCTTCGTATAAGGGCGATAGCATAATTTGAACATATGCCTTGAAATGGGAAGCAGATATTATTTTGGTAAAATTAATTTAGTTTTGTACATATTACTTGCCTCGAATTTTTGATGGACTTCTGCCATATCAATATGCCGCCCAATTTGATCAATGAAAGTGAAGACCGGATTCCACACAATATGATTGCGCTCATATTTCATGAATAAAGTCATATTGAAGGCTGTAGCAAAACTTAAATCACCGGCGTAAGCGAGATTCCAAGCATCATGTAGCAATTTAGCCCTGGAAATGTTGTAAGAGAGCAGAGTTTATAAACAAGTAAGATCTATCATAAATTTTACACATAGAACTTTGAAAATTGTGTGTTAAAATAAACTTATTGTTTTGTACCGATTGGAGCCATGTTTTTTTTATATTTATTTACTTTACTCTTTGGTCAGTTTAAAATCTCTACAGTGAAATAATTTCTAATTTTTTAACAATTAAAAAAAAGTTTGATGGACAGAGGGCCACGTAGACCACAGCTATTATTACTTAAAATAGATTAAACAATAGGTTCTAGGTATATTACCAAAATTTTCTTTAAAAGGTTTTCCACACTAAAATGCAAGAAGGTACTGAAGGGCAAAAAAAAAAAACTAAAACAGTGCATGTCTTTATTCACAAGTTTAATACTGCTTATACATTTAACGAACTTAGCTTTCGATTGCCGCATAGTTTAGTCGGACGAATAGCTTAAAAGCGAAAGTTACAGGTTCAAGATGCAGGCAAGTGATTTAATATTTTTTATGGAACTCACCTTGTATATGTTGGAACTAAAGTTCGACCAGTATTAGTTTGCAAGAAATTCGACAGCATTTTCCAATTTTCTTCGTCGTAATTGACTGGAAATGGAGCTATTTCTTCTTGATTTATAATAATAAATTGATCCTTTCCTGGCATGTTTTGGATATTAATCTGTTGAGTCTTTTCCATCCACACATATGGACTGGAATTTGAAAAGTTAATTGCATCTTCTCGATTAAGAATAATAGGAATCCACCAAAGCATTTTGTCCTGCTCTGGCACGTCATGAGGCCGTTCTCTAAGATAAACTTTCTGTTGTAACTTCGCAGAATTTTTTTCATAATCCCTGCTAACGCGAACTGAGGGTAGCCGGTGATTTGCAAGCCATGGACTGACAATGTCCGCCACTTTGTATTGGCTCTGAAGACGTCCATCCTTAATCGCTTGTGAAGTAAGCGCATCCCAAAGATCATCAGCGATAAATGTCTGATATTGATGATCTTCAATAAATTTTTTTAATCCCTTTTTAAATGATTCTTTTCCCAAGGTGAAATTTAGCATGCGTATAACAAGCTCTGTTTTGTGAGAAATAGTTTCATGTTTCATTCCAGTAATGCGTGAATGGGGATATCTTTTACTAAATTCATAGTATACTGAATAAAGCGCAGTCATTGGGTACTTTCCATTAAACTCGATTCCTCCATCTATCTGTTACTTACAGATTACTGTATTAATTTGAAACATTTAAACAAGTTTAAAAGCATACCTGTATTACGATTTCTGATGCTAAAAAACTTGCCAGTGCTTTGTTAAGATGTGCATCAGTCCACCACTCAGGAGTCACCCATGAACCAATCCATTGGTATATTAATTCCTGCGCTATGTAATAATATTGGTTTTGCAAAAGATCGCTCTCTCTAAACAATAATCAAAATTCACTGATGTGCTTTTGCAGGTTGGCATTCAAGTAACTTACTTAAATAGCAACAGACCCCAATTATCTGCTGGACGTACAATTGGTAGGTCAGGTATAGCAACCACATCAATTTTAGATAGAGGGGTAGGTATCTCAAAATAATCCTGAATTAATTTGTAAATTAGTATGATTTTTTCATAAGTGCCCTAGAAAAAAAAACGCATAAAATTAACAAAGCACAGTTCACGATTTTTAAAAAAGGTTTTATAAATAAAAATTTAAAATTAAAGTTATAAATTAAATTATATGAAATTAAATATATTAAATAACAAATTGAAAATAAAAAAAAAACTAATAAATTAATGGACATAATATATCAGGTTGAATTAAAATGTAAAATGCAAACGGTGATTGGGATCCCAGTTAAAGCTATGCATAGCAAATAGAAGGAATTGCTTCTGAACGCAGTCAAACTTGTAAAGCAGGGATCGTGGCTAACAGTATTGAATACTTCCTAAAGTCTGTGTTGGTGACATCAGTTTATGCTTTTGGATGGATTTCATCATTTAATAATTGAAATAAATAGTAGATGTACCCATGTAGCCATGCAGAGAGAGTAAATATTTAAAAAAAAAAACTTTTGAAAAGCTAATAACTTTGAAGTTAAAAAACATTTAGATTTATGTTTTTTTGTTACCAAAATGCAATCGATTATTGTACCAAGTGAAATGCAAACACTTGTCTTGCTTGCGTCCAATATAATAACAGTAGTCGATGATGGTATGTTATTTTTGATTGGCATATCTTGTGAGTATAACATTCACTCCGAAAAATTCAAAGATTTATGCATCCAAAAAATCAGATTTTACATGAATATATCTAGTTTTGGTTTCCAATATCACCAACTATTCACAAGGTTTTAATGCATGTGCTGGAGTAGCAAGCATAATTCCTGTTTGAGTTTTAAGAGGAATTGCCTCACAAGCGAAAACCAAATTAAATTATATTAAAACGTTACGTAATAATATTAAATTTATTGAATTTCGTTTATAATTAAAGATTTAATGAAAGTTTTGAATAAACAAAATGTTAAAGTAAATATATGCATAGATTAATTTGACAATAAAAAAAATTCAGCCACAGCTATGAATCGTGGTGCAAATAAAAAACCCGAAATTCTAATTTTGTGCAAAATTTCAAGCCGCTAGCTTTAAATTTGGGATTCATGCCAAATAATCAGTGGGACTAAAAACGTTGTGACTGATCAAAAAGTCAAGAACGGCTTAGAATAATTCTTTAAGAATTTAACCTATGATAAAAATCAATATCATACCTGTAATTCATTCGCACTCTCTGGAGTACTCCAAATATTAATAACAGGTGCTACGAACGATGTTGAATTCTTTGTCAATTTGATATCCAATTTATTAAGTTTCGATGTCACAAACCCAAATGTAAATGAAGACATTGGCGGAGTTTTTTCAAAATAGTCTATTACATGGTCCTTTAAAGTTAAGCTGCAATGTATAAAAAACGTATTGGGCAGTAATCAATATTGCAAATTAAAGGTGTCATTGTTTTTGCAAGTGCTAACGGAAAAACTTATTAAATTTAAATGATAACTCAATAACAAATTAAATTTAATAATTGATTATGTAAATTTTTTTCTTATTTTGATATGAAAAGGGTAGATTGGAGGAGCTCTTCCATGAACCCCGGCGACGAAATCTTATAGCTAATGCAAGCCCGTAGAAGCAGTCTACTTCTGGTTGTTAAGCCTGTTAAAATTACAAGTACAGATTCAATATGTATACCGAAGGAATGTGGGCTTAATTAATATAGGCAGAACAGAAGTTGTCTTAACCTTGTCTCAAAACCACCTCGGCGAAGCCTATTTTTTAATTTATAATTAAGAATAAACTGCATCAAAGATAATTAGGACGAATTTCTAGTTTTTCCGTTTTTTCAACACAATTTCTTGCTTGATTGGTCTCTTTCATACATCCTCTTTGTTTCTATTATAAATTTATGTCTGTCTATGTCTCTGTCCTATCTCTCTGTTTATCTATCCGTTTTACTTATTAGTTTTTCTACTTACTCATATTTAACCAATTGACATACGTACTGTACTAAATTTATAACTTATTGTAATTTAAGCGAAAGATCTCCGCTGTTGGGAAGAAGCGGTCGAGATTACTTTTTAATTAATATATTCAGAAAATACAACTCCGACAATTTGAATAATATCGAATTCAAATTTTTGACCACTTATGATAAGAGAAAATTATATCCGATTGAGTCCAAACATATAATACATATAACATTACCCACTCTGCGGAGTTGGTATGGGCGATTATCACTTTATGTGTCTAATATTTGAACGAGGTTAGCAGTAATCTGCTAATCTGCTTGTACATTTTTAAAAAATATATTATTCAAATAATACACGAACAATAACTACTTACTGTTCATCAGATCGAGATATTGCTGTATTAAAGACCGTAACAAAATTCTTAGGTCTTGTAATGGAGACTGCAAATGGAACCTTTTGTACATAAATTGATATTATTGTAATATCTGGAGTTTCTTTTTTACATATGCAAGTTAGCTTACTTTGAATCCTGGCTCATCAAAGCATGGAAACAAGCGTCGAGCATTATTTGGCCTTAAGTAGGTGGCTAAATAGGTCAAATTTGCATAAGATCCTTTGAAAAGTCCGTTCGCACTCTCCCAAATATTTCCGTCGAAAGGAATCTCTATAACACATTCTGTACCTTGTTTTATTGTTTCCTTAAGGTATATTATATAAATTGTTTTCTTTGGAAATCGACTGCCGCGCAGAACCGTAATTTTCTGCGGGTCACTAAAAAAGTGATTGATCAAAATGTAAAATTAGTATACAATAATATTATCTATAAAGATGTTATACTAATACCTGCTTGATTTTCGTAGAACAATTTTCCTGTCGTTAATATTTAAATCGTAATGAGCATGAAGCGAAATTTTCTTTGAATCAGCATTCCAACTCAAATTCATTTTTATAAGCCCACTAAATGTACTTTCTTCATAGTTAGGTTCTATGTGAAGTTCATAACTTTGTGGTATGACATCTTTCGGTAACCTATCATCTGTTATCATTGCAAAGGAAGCCGATGTATCTATGCTGCGCTTGACGGCTCCCTAGAACAAAAAATAAAAATGCTTGTTACTGCATAAATATACCTTGAATAAGGTCACCAGTAATCTACCTCCCCATTTTAGTAATTCTAGTTTTATAATTGTGGAATATGAATATCTTTAATCAATTCACTATCTGATTTTTCGATTTTAGGCGGTTACCAGTAAAATACCTTATAAATTTGGTGACTGTTAGCGCGAGCATAAGATTAAGTTATTTTATGAATTCTAGTGGAAGATATTTTAAAGCAGAGCGGGAGCGCAATAAAATGCCTGGTTTCGTCTGTGTGCAAATCGCTCCGCACTGCTGCCGTAGGTTAAAAAGCTTCTAAACAAATATTTGTCCTTGAAGTAAATCATATTTCTTATAGTATCCGAGTACATCCGAGATATATGTTGTCCGCCAGTAATTGTAGCATACAAATTTTGACTCTATATCTGAGGCGAATATATGCGAAAGTCTATTCCAAGGTTTGAAACTCAAGCCTTAATGATGTCGAAAAAACTTGCGCTTTTACGGAAGGCAGACAACATTACTACATCATTATATAAATATAACTCAAATCATGGAGCTCTGTTCTTTGAAGTCTAGCTCTTATACTCTGTGAGATCCGCGTGTTATTACAGATAGACGGACAGCCGGACATGGCTGTTGACCCTGATCAAGAACATATATACTTTATGGGGGTTGGGAAGCATCTCCATCTTCTGCCTGTTACATATATTTGAACAAAACCATTATATGCTCTTTTTCAATGGTTTCAGGACTTAAAAACGGCGATTAGTAGACATTGATCAGTAATAAGACGTAGATAAATTTAATTAAATACAATACCATAATGAATACAAAAGCAAAATTGCAGGTTATCAACAGCCCGACGATGAGAAAATACTCTTCAAATCATCATCAATCTTCGTGGTTGATGTCAGTAATAACAACGGACTATGAAGCTATTTTAAAGTAAGATTATTAAATTCACTTACATATCCCACCGATAGAGAAATGTTAGAGAGAGGTTAAGAAATTAATAACTTAATATATTTTCAAGCGATAATTAAGAATCTTCATTATACCATGTCAGTTGAAACTACTAAACCAGAAGTTGAGTTGTTTGGGAATGCAATTAGAGGCATTAATACCATTCTTTTTCTTAAGCCAAATACCTAGCCAGGCTTTGAAAGAAAGAAAGAAAGAAAAGAAATACGGTTACAGAAGATAGCAATGGTGACCGGTGAAGAAGTAATGAAGAGAAAGCAGAGGAGGTATTTTAAATTTAAGAAACAATCCAGAGAGCTTACTTCCTAAGTTTGCTGGTGAAAATGGGTTTGGGTTTCGAAAAAGACACGCTACATAGAGTCTAAAAACTTTTTTGTGTGGAAACCAAGCGCAGGCGTCATACTAGATAGCAAACAAGTATTTGATAAAGATAAGCTTGACTTACTTTGGTCGAAAAATGGTTACAGAATTTGTCGATAGAGGTTAACATACATAAGTGAGAAAACAGCGAGTGCTTCCAATGTCAAACTTAAACACCATCATTCACAATTTCTAATATTTAAAGCAAATTAATTAGGAACCCTCCTCCACCAATCCTAAAAATTAAATTTTATATTACTTACATCACTTGCATAGTGCCAAGAAAAGTTCAGAAGCAGTAACAGTACACCAGATGATTGTAACTTGAGAATGCGCATTATACCTGAAAGAAAAAAAAGGTAGGTTAATCACATTAGAAATTTTCAGATTGGTATCTAAATATTTGTTCTTTCATATTTGTTGCCAAGTTCTCAGAAGTCATCACGATAATAAAATCACAACTTACTTCTTGGTGCTTGCTCAAGAAAAAGGTGTCTATATTTTGGAAACTTCTGGCTATTCATTAACTAACCCTACCGGAGCATGATACGTTCTATCACTAAGCACTCAATACATTGTATGTTCTATGTAGCGTGCGTTATTGTCGTAGCAGGCTCATGCTTAAAGGATTATATCGGTAGTTGGGGCTGCGCACAGAGTCGAAAAGGTGGTAGCCCCAGGATTGAGCTTAAAAAGAGAGTTCGCGGGCTTAAGGGCTCGACAATAGAAAATTATCCGAGGTTTTTTTGAGAGGGGATAAAAACTAAACCATTGAATGTTAGCTTTTAGAAACCTGAATTAAATATGAATAAGGCTTGTTAAAATGAAAACTTAAGTCTTGTAAATGGAGGGGAGGGAACCCAAAATGACGTTAGGATAAAATTGTGATCTTGCGGAAGTAAAAGGGTGGGGCCCACAGAAAATGATTTCGCCACAACAGCAAGGCCGCCGCTGTAAGTCGAAGGTAAAGTTTTTTTTAGTGTTTTGAATTGCCATTGTCCGTTAAAACAGATGTTGTTAGTGATGTGTAGTTTTGTGATTGTGTCGTGTTATTGTGCGGTCGGTGGGCAGGGGCAGACTGGCACTGGCTGGCCGGAGCTGCCCCATTACGACAAACCGACTCGTATCAACTATATCGTAAATACGCAAGCCTTTTAACTTCAGTCTAGCCTGGATTTGGTCACACTAATTTAGGAATTCCTAAAAGTAGGTGCCCACGCTGTCGTGGGTATAGCTTGCAGCTTGTGTCGTTCGTTTTATTGTATTATTTGTTATTATATTTATTGTATTAGTTAGCAAATCAAAGTAATGAAATAATGAATTTAAATTATAAATTTAAATGATTCGGTGCGTGTTCCAATTTGCGAATATGGAAAAACTTTCCGTTTGCATTTTTAAAGCAAAGTGTGCAAGTGTGGACGCGTCAACTTCAATTTGTGAAAATGGAAACGAATTCTCTTTAGGAAACTAAGCTGTTGAGCTACCGTTTTCAAAAGTAAATTTAAATTATCATTTGAAAATGCAATGCTGGATTCACAAAGAGCAACATCAATCAATTTTAATGATGCTCCGGAAGATTTTTTGTGCTTTAGTAGGAGATGTTCCTAAATCATTTTGTTCAACTCAAAATACTGTCAGTATTTTTTGGTCCACTAAAAATATGTGGTATTGTTTGCGAAAATGTAATCAACCGCAGTGCAAAGAATTCCAATTATTTACAAATTACCGACAATCAAGATAAAAAAAAATAAAATCTTTTTTTCATGTTTACTATATTATATATACATACATATACATATTTTTTAAATTATTATCCATCTATATTGATAAAGAGATCTTGCACATACATATATAAATAGAAACTACATATACTTTCCTCTCAAAATTCTATTTACATTCATTTATGTGCGCAGCAATTAGTATGTCAATTAACAGCTGTGACTTTACTGATGTTGCCTAACTGAAGTGTTTCACATCTTTGAAATTTCCCATTCGTTCCGCGAGATGTGATTAGCTTATAACATTTGTCAGTAAAACGACTTAATCCGCTTTTACTGCTATATCTATTTTAGCTCTATCTTAACCCTATTAGGGTTGCCGTGGTACGCCGAGGAACGATAATTATGCTTAGAGCACTTCTAAATTCTTTTTTTTTATGTTACACGACAAATAAAAATGATTTTAATTAATAATATTTCATAAATAATTAAATATTATTGTTTAAAGAGTGCTGTCTCTCTACATCAAAGTGAAAATTTCAATTACTTTGATGTAAAAAAATTCTGACAGTCAAAATACTGTTAGAAGGCAACACCTTTAGAAAGCGCCAAATTTAAAAGTATTTAGGTTAGCATTTTTAAGGCACTAGTATTGCTTTTAGAATATTTTTTCTTTTTTCTACCTCGAAGATAAAAAATAAATTTACGTCCATTGTCAAAACAGCTGTTGTAGTGATGTGCTCGCATAAAAAACATAGGTATTGAAACTCACATTGCTTACAAATTACGTATACATTGCTGCACGGCTGATTAGCGTTTTACTTTTGATTGATTTTTTGCCTATAGTGAATTGAAGCTCTTGAATGCAGCATTCTGCTGCTATTTACTAAGAATTAGCCATTGATCTTCTCGTAATCCGATCGGACTATCTTCGTATATTCGACCATGGAGTTCGCTTATCGGTGCTCCCGATTATGGCAGAGGTGAGACCATCTATTTAATTTAGGTATGTTAAGCTGTGAACAGATGGATTTCATCCTAATATCAGGTCGAAGCGAGGGGCGATCGATCAACTATAGTCTGCATTCGAATTGAGCTACGCAGAAGTAGCTAACGAAAACAAATTTTTATTTTTAATAAGCCATATGGTAGAATGTGGAAACATTTACTGTATTTATGCGTGCAAGTGTGCAAAATTCAAAGGGAATTGATATAACTATCTGTTAATATTGATAAGCTAAAGTTTGATTAAAAAATTAGAATCAATTTTAATGGATTTGATAATTGAAATAATTGGATAGCTGTTTCATTATTAATAATAATGTTACTGTGACATAAGTATATCTTATTATGTTATCTACTTCTTACATTTACACAAATTAAAACACCCGGTTACCCCTTATATATGTCTGGGGTATTATGCACAAAATTCGTAGCAGATAACAAAATTGAGATAAAGAATAAAAGATAACTCAACTGCGCTTTGGTTTTTAGATTTTTGAGATAAAGAACTTAGTATTGTATGAATCTTAAAAGCATCTTCAGCGAATATAATATAAATGTTCTCTTTAGTAAAATGACTAAACGAGCCATAATATTTCTTATAATGTGCTTAAGTCTACCATGCAGATTGACAAAAAAGGTTAGAAATATTCCATTGAATTTGCACAAATATTTTAATTTCATTACCTATAGTTTGAAAAATGTGACGATGATATAACCAAAACATCTGATGGCACAGCATATTGGAAATTTCGGGGAGAACGTTACACAACTTCTGAAGATGTTGTTTGCTGGAAAGATGATTGGGAACTCCTTTTGCGCGAATGCGACACAACAACTGGTCAGTGGAAGCCAGAAAGTGTTGTATGCAGAGTGAAGGAATACCTAAATATATATTGCCCGGAGGAATTAGTAGAAATTGATATTGAAAGTGATGATGCCATTTGTCTTAAAACGTCTTCTGAACCAAAAAAGTATGACGAAAAGTTTTGCCATGGCTCAACCATAATGTTTCCATTTGATTATTCAAATATTGAAACTTCGAGATTAATACAGTTCATGAATGATCAAGGCATTTTAGCATTTTGGTTACCATTTAAACGCGAAAATAGTTCCATGCCATACAAGGTACAGTTGCCTGGTGAGCGGTGGGGGCACATAGTTGACGACAAAATAGAAGTCTCAGATCTTAGATCTGATAAAAATTGTGTGTCTGGACGCCTAGAAAGTAATAATAAAAACAAAACAGAGTTGATCGTAATGGCTACAGATTGTGATGACTTACTGCACACAATTTGCTTGTTTGACGACAATCTAATTTCAAGCTCAGGTTGCCCCGAAGGACTGGCAGCTCTTAGCTATCGGCCTAACGAATGCTATGGCATCAACTGGCGAAAAAAATTGTCTGACGACCAAAAAGAGGTGCGGCTCAAAGAATATTTTCGGAATCGCAATACTTTAAGACTGGTGCTAAAAAACGTCATACCGAAAAAGGAAAAAAACATTTTTTTTCAAGTAGACCATTTTGATGACAAATCCGGAGACGAGTTTCTAATTCTAATGGACAAGAATGAAATCATGCGAGTTGTTGATAACGATAAAAAAACACATCCAATTTTGTACAAAGAAATTATCAAAAAACATGTTAATACGACACAACTTATTTTGAAATTTGACGTCAATTTACAAGAATTAATTCTGATAGTTTATAATAGCGATTCTCTTTGGCGTATCAATATAAATGACAATGGTATACAATGTTTCACAAATGCAGATTTTGATATTCAGCGAAGCTCCAAAATTGATCTTATTTGGGAAAATAAAAATAAGACAAAGCTAATTTATAAATTGAAGTTAGTTAATGACAACCCTGGCGAGTATTGGTGTGAAGGACATACTATTTCAAATTTTCAGTTAGTAACCAGCGAAAGAATAGTGGCTGCCAAAAAAATACGGGGCCATGCTTTCGCTGCTAGGATAAATGTAACGTGTATAATTGAAAAGGAGAACATATGTAACAATCCGATTAAATACGCCAAAAAGCTTGGAAAATATGTTCGAGACATATTACGAAGAAGGAGCAAAGTGGTTTCTCGAGACCTTATTATACATGATACTCGTATCATGAGTATTGAACAGATATCTAGTCCATATGTGAATTGTTGGATCCACTTGACTGCTTCTCTTGAGAATTCTGCAGTTGACAACAGTGAGGAGGAAAGCAGCGAAGAATCTGATAGCTTTGAAAATGATGTTAATATAAGACATGATACTTCGATACGCATGGAAGTTTGGACTCTTTTGCAAGAGGTTATTTCAATTTACAGTACCAACGGCTTGAATGTAGTACGTAGCACAGAGTATTGTTTCCCAAATATGTTTCGATTGGATGATGATGAAATATACCAGTGGCAGCAGACATTTAGAGGACAAGTGGGAACATTATCGGGTCTGTGCTTTCGAAGCAATGGCATGCCATATACACGTCGCTGCCAGGGTAACTTTTTACACGGTGCTTATTGGGAGTTAATTGAGGAAAACATAACGTGTCAACTTGAACAAAATAATTTAAAAGTAACAGAAACTCTTTACAGTTTAGAAAAATCAAAACTAATCAAAGTTTCACCGGAAAGAGTAGTAAAAGAGATTAAAAACATTTTGCAAGAATCCGCTAAAAAGTTTTTACCAATTGATCTGCATTTTGCAGCTAACATTGTGCAAGCATCAATTAAAAATGTTGACAGGAACATTTTAAATTTGCCTCCCACTCACAATTTTTGGAGAGAAACTACCTTGGATCTAATAGGTATTTACAATTATTTGATTGATGTGAAAGACACTACGATTCGGATGTCAGCTAAATTAAACTCAACTAACAAACTTCTGGAGGCATTTGAAAATGCAATGAATACATTATCATTGCAAACAATTTTTGATGATAGCTTAAGCAATCCCGCAGATAATTCTAACGATTTAGAGGATGGCAATGATGTTGAAGTGCTGGATTATGTGGATATTGGAGTATCTGTAAAAATATCACCCAATCTACTCTATTTTATAATTAATCCGTCTGTTGCTAATATTTCTGGAATCGCGATATTTCAAAATAATAATGACTCTGACATACCGATAACTTTGAAAGGAGCATTTAAAAATGAGCACTTCCGATTTCTAGAGTCCGATCATGAAATTGAGGACTTAATTTCCTTGCCAAATTTGCAATTTGGTACCTATGTACCAGATAAACTGTTAAGTCAGCTGGACACAATTTCAAATGCACCGAATGCAACCAAAAACACAAAAACCCTTGTAGTTATTAAAGTGTACTCGAACGATAAACTTTTTCAGCTGCCAGCCAATCATACACCACTATTTGCATTCGGCCGTGTCGTATCGATATCATTACCCGGCCATAGTCCGCATTTACCTGTAGATTTACCGCTCGCTTTTCGGGTTTATAATAGTTCATATAAGCACAATGATACTTCTGAAATGTGTAGCTATTGGAATTATGAAAATTGGGCCTCTGATGGCATTCAGGTCTCAAATCTGTTAAGCACAAACAAAGATATCGTTTTATGTCAAGTTAGCCATCTAACACCATTTGCATACCTAGTAGGCGTTAATTTCACAGTGGACGAAGACATTGAAGTCAATATTCAGTACGCAGATCATGTCCAGGCTCTTGATATAATAACTGTAACAGGCTGTTCTTTATCTCTGCTCGGCATTTGTGGCATATTCATCACTGCTGCAGTATTTAACTCATGGCGACAAAAACCTTCATCTAAGGTTCTACTTCAACTATCTGCAGCAATAGCTTTGCAAATGATAATTCTTTGCTTTGTTAGTACAAAGGAATACTCACTACATTTAATTATAAATGAGATTGTACCTAGATGTGTAGCCATTGGCGCCTTACTCCACTACTCTGTGCTGGTACAATTCTTCTGGATGATGGTCATTGCATATTTACAGTTCAAGAGATATGTTCGGGTATTTGCGGGAACTAGACCGCACAGATTCTTTTTGAAGTCCGCCGCATTCTGCTGGGGTGTGCCAATCATACCTGTAGTTTTAGTGGTCATACTGGATCATGATTCCTTCAGTAAAGGTGCAATATGCTACCCATCAGGATACGCGCTTTATTTCGGCATAATTTTTCCCATTTCGATCATTATAATAGCTAACTTTGTTATATTTTGTCTTATTATATACAACATATTAGTCAGGTCAAGCATACCAATTAGGCACACGGAAAAACCTATTTTAATATATCAGATACGGCTATCAGTACTTTTATTTTTCTTAATGGGATTCACATGGTGCTTTGGCTTTTTATCAACAATGAAGGCTGGTATTGTTTTTTCATATTTGTTTTGTCTCACAGCAACACTGCAAGGGTTTGTTATCTTTGTATATTTCATTATCTTAGATCCAGTGACGCGACGCATGTGGGGCGAATTTCTTTGCAAGCTTTGTTCAATTGACAAAAGTTATCTTCAAAGTACAGGCAGTGTTAAGGACACAACAGAATCATATTAAATAATGTTTAATGTATTTCCTTGTATTATTATTTGTTTATTTATCCAACAAGAAATGTAATAGTATTAACCAACATTTAATTTTAATGTAATTTTTATTTTTATTCAAATAAAAATAGTCTACTCGTACACAAGTATAATAAAAAATGTAATTAAATTTTTTCATTTCATTAAATTTAATAAGTAAATAGTACTATTAGTTAAGGAATTACTCATCATCAAAGTTGGTCGTAGTCCTGTCTCCTACTATGCTTAAGGTACATGAATACAAATTTTTGGTTAGTTGCCTAGTTTCTGTTAATTGTATTGGAAAGTCGCATGAAAAGCAGAAAGGAATAGACGATTTTTAATTTGAAGAGCGTATAGATATTGAAGAAAATTGCAATAATGCTGTGTGGTAAGTACTATATGCAAATCACTCTATTATTTTTATTATCGAATAAATTTGTATTACAAATAAAATCCCTTAGCTAAGACATATCAACGTTCAATTCAAAAAACATGGCAAGACCAATTTTATGGCAGCTGTATGATATAGTGACCCGAATCTAGCGAAATTTGGACAGATGATTCAGACACTAGTAATATATTTTCAGAGAAGAGTGCCCATAGTGCAAGCTACGGTGGTGTAGTAATCAACATCTGTGTCTGTGGCTCAAAAATTGTGAAAAATATAGATATGTGGCAATGTGCGCCTGGGGGGTAGTGGTCTCTAAGATTTTAATTGCTTTTGAATTGTGGAAAGTATATGGTTTTATTGGTTTCTTCTTATCGACATTGAACCCAAAGCCAAATGTATTTTCGAAGTATAGATTCAAGGTTATTGAAAAAAGTTGCGTTCCCACGCGATTTGCTGTTATTTAGTGTAATCGAATATTTCCATTAATTCACTTATTTTTTTAAGCCTAATTTCAATTTTTTTCTGAAATAAAAATGGTTTGGTCACTTCTAAAAAGTAATCTCAGACCTACGCATTTTATTAAAACAATTATAACTTAATTTCTTTATCTTTGATAAATACCTGACTTTTGTCTTAGCGCAATAGACGTATATACCGACACATTGGGGAGGAAAACTTTAACTAAAAGCTGAGTTCAATCTGAGTTTGTTTTGCCTCACTGGCATTTTTGTGTAAAATCTCATTGTTAATATGCAAATAGATTTTTTTATCTGCCTACTTCGTATGTTCTCACAATAGCCCAATTTAACGATCACACATTTTGTCAATTGGATTAAATTATCTTGACCTTTATCCAACAAGATTTTGAAATTATTATAAAAGTTTGCGGTCTTATATGACTTAACCAGAAATCTATAAGAAAATTTCCGCTTCTGTAAAAGCTGTATCATAACTTTCTTAATTATTTATCAAAATGAACACATTCTTTTAACAAATGTGTATTATAGATTGTATTCTGTTCTTTTTAAAAGAGTACCTAAATAACAAGAAATTTCATTTTAATTTTTTAGGTGTATAATATTTATTATTTAAACTTTTAAATATTTTTGTATATTAATTTGCCACCAAAATCAATATACTTTATATCCTTAAATTAGGAGAAACCACATGTCTTTCAAATTTTTTTGAGAATAGAGTCACCAAACTTGCGTAGATTGAAGTTCTAGATATACAGTGTCTCACGCTCAAAGTAAACAGTGTCAAAGAAAAAAAGTAATTGCCTGCCATAAGCTAATTATTCAATATTTTTCAAAAATTCCAAAGACCGATGATAGGTACATGTATTAACCACCAATATTAATGATTGACCCTAATAAACTGAGGTTTACCCACCTGCAAGGTAGGATTATGTGAAAAGGTAGCCTATTTTTAGGGGACCGCGTATTTGGATCCGGTACATTGTGGACACCTGGGTGCCATAAAACCCGGATTTTTTACCTAAAGTTGAGTATTTTCGGTATAAATAGATCAATCCCTCGTAGTCAGTTTAGTTATATCCTGCATCCCGGGTCCAATAAGCCAACAAGGACTATGGACAACGGACTACCATTGAACAAGGGAAACTCATCCTGGAACACCACAAAAAACGGATATTCACATCGCTAAATAGCTGAAATGGTCAATCTGAGCAACTCAACCACGTATAACATCATTCGGCGCTTCGTCGACGCAAATCGGATTGAGGGCAAGGGCAGAATGGCACCAAACCAGATTTTCACCGAAGAGGAGGAGCGGAGGATCATCAGGAAAATCCCAAGCTATCGACTCCAAAAATGACTCAACAGGTGCAGGATGAAATGGGGAAAAAGTGCTGTGTGGAAACTGTGCGCATGGTTCTGCACAACCATGACTTAAATGCCTTAATGACTTAAAAAGTCCTTTATAAGAATCCCAAACACATAGGGCAGGCAATTACGTTTTTTCTTTGACACTGTTTACTTTGAGCTGTGTGACACTGTACATCTTTCCAAACACGACCACTTTCGCCATCCACAGCATTGTGAGATTGGTAAGAAAATTTTTTAATCACGCCTAATTTGAGAGATTATCCAAGCTAACAGTTTCAATCTTTTCTCAAAATGCTTAGAGTCTTAGCAACTTCTTGCCTTATATGAGGATCGGCAAAAGCGACTAGCACCCCTACAACTAACTCAAACTCAAAAGATACGTGATGTAATCTTTAATTAGGGAAATTAATACACCAGGCAGATAGTAAAGAAAACTTAACTGACATTTATGAGTTAAAGACAACTATTTTTCCTGACTTCTAATTTCATAGGCTCATGGCATTAGCTGTAAATTAATTTGGAAAGCCTTAGACACCATCGTACAAGGTTTTAACAGGAATTTGACAAGCTTTCTAGTTATTAAAGAACGTAGAGATCTTAGCCATGCACTTAATTTGTGCGGACCACTAAAAAAATTAGGCAACCGATATCCATTGCTGGACTTAAAATATATCCCCCCAAACCCTGGTATGCTACTTCCTTGCTGACCATTGTTAGTTAGCAATTTAATTTCCAATCGTTTATTATCTTATTTATTTACGAACCTGCCGTTCCACCCAGTGTTAGGAAAACGGAGTAGAACCCTAATACGGTAACAAAACGTACAAGTTCGGGCGTAATTAATTTGGCTGTATTGTCCGACAACCATATAACATATAACCGAAAATAAGTTAATCAGAACTACCACCGCCACCAAATACATTTTACAACCAGCAGTACGCAATCCTTTGGGAAATTGGAAAAAATTTCGAAACTCGAGTGGTTTGTGAACGCGAACTCCGACCATATATGGGCCAAATACAAGCTAGTTGGTCGCCGGTAACTACAGAGGAAAAACTCTTAAAATTCATGCCTACAATATAATACTGCACAACCACTTTATGAACAAAGTCTAAAATACTCGGAATCATCCCGTTGATCCTCTAAACGATTGCACCAGTTCTATAACCATAGAC
>JAWNLC010000762.1:0-18417 GCA_035041535.1 Drosophila cognata | reverse complement strand
GCAAAACTTACAATCAATCTAGATTGAACCAACATATTAAATAGTTTGAAAAACTATACGTCTTGCGACTGATAAGTCGATAAGTCAGTCTGTGACACACGCAAGGTAAATATAAATTATTGAAGCAAAAATTAGAACTTGTGGTTCTTGTGGTCCAGCGATAATATGTCGACATAACGTCAAAGAATATTGTTGTTTTTAAAATAAAATGAATCAGTAATCCATATATTATGCTAAATAAAAGAGTAAAAGCAGAAAAAACCAAGACTCGATAAGCGCTGGTTGTTGGCTATTCCTAATTGATACATTCTCAGCTTGGCAGTTTAATATTATATTCCAACTGAGTCGGACGCGTGACAGATTCATTTATTGTGACTGCAATTTACATTGATTATGAATTTCCTACTAGTCGCAACTCTATTGGCATTGGCAGCGACCACAGCGGTAAAATTAAATAAAGATTGTCGTTTGGCGTGCTGGGGAAATAGAATCCAAAGGGTGTGTTCCATGGGTTCCATTTTGCATGTCAGTGGCTCTACCAAATGCGATGAGCGCCCCTGCAAGCCGGAGGCGTTTCTTCATAAATACCTAATACGGGATCATGTTCAGAGTCCACACAACAACAGTTGGAAGCAGGCCAGGATTGGAGAACGTGCCACGCTGCGCGATGTGTGCATCCTGCCGAATGGTTTGCCAGTGACCAGAAAGTGTAAGATCAAATCTATGCGAGCCCAATGGGAACGATTTGATGACTTGCAGTCAGTTGTGTGCATGCGGAGATTTAGAGAGCGCTCTGTCAGCATGGAGCTGAACACTCTCCATAATGACATCCTGGAGGGGAGAAGGCGCACAAACAACACTCAAGAACGTCGCCAGATAACGGGTAGAATGAGCGCTATTCTCAGACAGCCAGATACAGCTATGCTGCCAGCTGATATCTATTTGGCCAGTCAGGTAATCGGTGAGCTGATGGAGCAGGAAAGGGATGCAGCAGTGGGCTCCGATTTGGTCAGCATTTGTGGCGAGATCATGTCCAGCGATACTCAGGTGTTGCGTCTCTCATCTCAACTCAATGCGACCAATTCAGTGCTGAGTAAATTTGAGGAGTATATGGATGCACTGCCTGAGCAGTATGTGCCCAGTGAAAGCTGTGGCAAAGCAGTTATTCGACCGACAACTGATGCAAGTGATTCATCTGAAAACGGTGTGGAAATCCTCAACTATGCAAACCTTGGTGTGCAGGCTCTGATGAGCAGCAATCTGAGTGTATTCTTTGTGAATCCCGCCTGTGAAAACATAACTGGCATAGCAATATATTCATCAGCCAGCTCAGAGCGAAGAACTTCCGTTGGCGGCATATATTATCGCTTCCTGTATGCCAATGAGAACTTGGAGAAACTGAGACGGGAATCGAATCTGGAGACTGCCACATATCTGCCAGATCAACTGTGGCAGCAACTCAAAGAGAAGGGCGCTTCTTACCTAATACTCAAGGTCTACGCCCATGACGGACTCTTTGTGGAGACTTCTCAAATGCGCAGTCGACGCCCACGCAGCAAAGTGTTATCCATAACCATTCCCGGATTTGAGGGTGAGTTAGTCGAACAAAATATCTATATATATATATGAAATAATAATTATTTATCAAGTTGGGAGAACAGTTTATTAAGCCCCTCATATTAAGTAAAAATATTATACATATTATCATTACATCATTATTATTATGTAACAGACACACATTAAATTAAAATTTGTACACATTTTAACATGTTGATTGAAATGAATAAAAATTATGTTCTAGTTTCGAATTGAATCTCAACTTATGAGCTTTCTGATTATTAATTATATTCGAGTAAGAAGATTTAGAAGAAAGAGTTGTGGAATTTTGGTGCTGGTAATTATAAGATTTAGGTTTTTTGATTGAATTTTGCGGAGTGTTCTGAAGGAGCAGGAAACGATGCTGGCCCTGATGAGCAGCAATCTGTGAATCCCGCTTGTGATGTTCAAAATAATAATAATAATAATACAAATCTAAATTTTATTTTACTTAATGTTGTAAAGAACCTTTTCGTTCGGTTGGTTTTGGCTGGGCTAAAACTCAGTCGAGCTGTGGGTTCGTGCAGCAAATTTATTTTGAGTTGCGCTGCGATAATTACCGACACGTTCTTTATATATATGAATTATGGTTTATTGGGTATAATGGTACTTGGTAATTGGTGTTGAATAGTAGTTTCACCTGGCCTTTGGTCCCATCTGACTGACTCCATCTCGTTGTCTGCGACGCCCTTTTTATAGGCGTGGTCGCTGGGGTGGCGTGATCTTTGAAAGTTTTTCCACGGCCTTTTTGCGATCGCTGCACTCTATGAAAAACAGCAGCGGTCACCTCACCCTGAGGTCGCTGTACTCTATGGAATTAGGTCAGCGCTTGCCTCCACGCTGAGGTTGCTGCCCTCTTTGGGTCTTCTTGTAGTGCATGCTGACGAAGGCACATACGCTTCCGGGTGTGATCGCTCGCGCAGTCGAGTTCGCCATCGATGAATTATGCTGACGCGACGCAAGATCAATTGTCGTCGTTGCAGTTACTGGGTGAGGGGCGCATATAGCATAAATGTATATTTATGTGCATTTATTTGCCACAGCTATATGGTTCCTCACAGTATTGTGGAACCCGAGCAATTTCCTTTTTGTGTTAGTTTGTGAAGAGTGAAAAATATTCATTTAGGTGCAATTCTACATGCATAATCTGCCGTTATGAGGTGCTTAATATTGCCGTTATACATAGAAAAAAAAAACACATGCGCGTGTGCAGTTCGGCAAGATCAAGAAAATTGTTTAAAGTAAATAACACTAAAATTAAAAGTAGTTAAATGCTAGATGAAATGGAAATTGAGTCGGTTCTGTGTAATTAGAAAGTAACATACTCTATACTTAATACTAATAAGTAATCTTTATTTAGAAGTGCATGCGGAATTAAAACACACAAAGATTTGTCGCAGTGCATGGTTTATGCTGTGAGCGAGCTTTCGCACGTGGTCGGTGATAATTGCTCTCTTTCATGATTACAGCGACACACACCAACACCAGGAAGTACTTCCAGCGTGGGATGATGTATGTAAGTTGCTCTCTTTTATTATGAGTCGAGCTGAAATAGAATAATAATATAATGTGAGTACAAAAATGTGCCAAAGTCACTCTTTAAACCTGAGCAATTATACACTGGGCTCTTAAAATATCAGCCACACTGCTCAGCAAACCAATAGGTTCGCTTTGTGTATTCTTGTGATGAAATGCAACTGCCGATGGAGATAGGATAGCTGGCGTAGGGCTTCCTAAGGGATTCTGCTTTTTTGGGAGAGTGCACCAACATGGTAGCACCACAAAAAGGATGACCCTATAATTCGAGTTATTTGATCCCTCTATTACTTTTTACCTTTCTTCTTTCTCATGTCTATGGTTTGTCTTCTTCAACCTTCCTTTATGTAAAAATATAGTACGCGAATAATAAATATATATAACTAATTACTAGGAAGCAATTTTACTACGTCGGTTGTCCAATAATAATCCACCCCAATTGCCGGCGAGCCTCAGCCAAAGCAAGCACGTACTCCGAACATTTTAATAGCCCATCAGCTTCACGTTGTTCATTACAAGTTAAACACAATACATGTGTGACCAGAGCTTCGATATTAATCAATGTAGCGATATTAATCGTTGCCGTTAAAATTCAAACATATTTCAACACTCTCTCTCAATGATTACATACTTAACTACATGCCAAGATTAATAACAATTCATTTCATTAATACATTTCACATATTTGTTCTTTTGCAAATTCTTGGTTAATACATCAGACATCATATCGCTTGTACATACATATTCAATATCCATCTCATTGTTAGTAAGTCCATGTTTTCTCAGTACTGCATCCAGTTTGGTATTCCATTCTCTGCCACTTTACTTTAGCTCATACAGAGATTTTTTTCAACTTCAAAACTTTGTTAGGATAACAATTTGCTAACGAATCCATCCGGCTGCTTCATGTAGACTTCTTCGGAAAGCTCGTTGTTCAAGTAGGCTGTCAACACGTCCATTTGATGCAGGAATAACTTATATTCAACCGCCAGCGCCATTATCATCCTCACAGAAGAGTACCTTACCACTGGTGAGAAAGTTTCAAAGCAGTCGACGCCATATTGCTACTCACAGCCTTTAGCTACTAATCTTGACTTGAAGCGCTCTACGTAGCCGTCTTTGCCAACTTTTACCCCGAAAACCCATTTACAACCTATGGCTTTCTTGCCCTTCGGCAAATCTACAAATTCCCAGGCATTATTAGCTTCAAGTGCTTGAATTTCCTCCTGTATTGATGCTGATCATTCTCTACTCTTTTATTAATTACAAGTATCACCTACACTTGCGGGGATTGGCACATCCTCTTCTCTTAACATATTAAGAGTATTAAATAGATTTCTTGGACGGCCCAACTTACCAGTCCTTAATATTCGTGGACGACCTGTACCTCGAACTTCACTAATTTTGGGTGTCTCCACTTCATTGCTTTGTAGCATAGTCTTCGGTATCGTTACCTTCATTACTTTGATTGCTTGACTCAATACCTGCTTCTTGGTGAACTTCTTCATTGCTGCATTCTACACTGACTGTTTCTGTTTCCTCTAATATTTTCTTGGACGTTTCTGCTTCCCCTGATATTCCCGCGCGAAACGAACGCTTGCTGTACACTGTTGTCGTCTTCTCCGTTGCTTATTCTTTGTCTCTCGCTTTCTTCAATAATTTTGATTTTAAGGTTCGATAACAATGGCAACTGATCTCTCGTTTCGATCGCGACGACAAAATTTTCAAAACTTTTTCCAAGTCCCGACAGCAACACAATTGTCAAAACGTCTTCAGAAACTTCCATATCAACTACCTTTATCTTGTCTACTATATCGGAAAATTCATGTAAAAAGTTTTGCACCGTCGAAAACACTGTCAACCTTAAACGAAGCAATTTCGAAACACCGTCATTTTCGTGGCAGGTCCAGGTGGCTGATACACACCGGAGAGAGTATCCCAAGCTTGTTTTGCCGAAACGCAGTCCTTTATAAAAATTAGCTGTGACGCTTCTAAGCCTTTTCATCACGCGTATCAACTCAGTTGACATTTTTATGGAGATAGCATATAGTCTGCGAATTTTTTGGGTAATTGAAAACGTGTTTATGTCGTTGAGCCAGATATGTCTTGGAGCGAAGCTATAGAGATTATTAAGCGGCTGTTGTCCCCATAAAGCTTAACGTTTGCTTCTGAAAGTGGATTTTCTTGTCTAACAAAAGTGTAAATGTAATTTTTCTAAGATGGTAATTATCATGCTGAAAATTCGCAATTGATTGGCCGAGTTTGGTTAGCAAAGTAACTTTAAAGTTCGCATAGAAACTTGCCCTAGTGTTGAAAAGTTGAAAACAATCACGAATGCAAAACTTACAATCAATCTAGATTGAACCAACATATTAAATAGTTTGAAAAACTATACGTCTTGCGACTGATAAGTCGATAAGTCAGTCTGTGACACACGCAAGGTAAATATAAATTATTGAAGCAAAAATTAGAACTTGTGGTTCTTGTGGTCCAGCGATAATATGTCGACATAACGTCAAAGAATTTTGTTGTTTTTAAAATAAAATGAGTAATCCATATATTATGCTAAATAAAAGAGTAAAAGCAGAAAAAACAAAGACTCGATAAGCGCTGGTTGTTGGCTATTCCTAATTGATACATTCTCAGCTTGGCAGTTTAATATTATATTTTAACTGAGTCGGACGCGTGACAGATTCATTTATTGTGACTGCAATTTACATTGATTATGAATTTCCTACTAGTCGCAACTCTATTGGCATTGGCAGCGACCACTAGGATCACAGCGGCAAATTTAAATATCAATGGCAGTGACAGTGATGAAAGCACTTATGCATCACTAAAAGATTGTCCATATGTCCGTTTGCTGTGCAGCGTCCTGAAGAGGAGTATTGTCCGAAAACTGTGTTTGAAGCAGCAGTCCAAAGAGGATTACATTGGCTTCACCGACTGCGATGAACTCCCCTGCAAGCCGGAGGCGTTTCTTCATAAATACCTAATACGGGATCATGTTCAGAGTCCACACACCAACAGTTGGAAGCAGGCCAGGATTGGAGAACGTGCCACGCTGCACGATGTGTGCCTCCTGCCGAATGGTTTGCCAGTGACCAGAAAGTGTGAGATCAAATCTATGCGAGCCCAATGGGAACGCATTGATGACTGGCAGTCAGTTGTGTGCATGCGGAGATTTAGAGAGCGCTCTGTCAGCATGGAGCTGAACACTCTCCATAATGACATCCTGGAGGGGAGAAGGCGCACAAACAACACTCAAGAACGTCGCCAGATAACGGGTAGAATGAGCGCTATTCTCAGACAGCCAGATACAGCTATGCTGCCAGCTGATATCTATTTGGCCAGTCAGGTAATCGGTGAGCTGATGGAGCAGGAAAGGGATGCAGCAGTGGGCTCCGATTTGGTCAGCATTTGTGGCGAGATCATGTCCAGCGATACTCAGGTGTTGCGTCTCTCATCTCAACTCAATGCGACCAATTCAGTGCTGAGTAAATTTGAGGAGTATATGGATGCACTGCCTGAGCAGTATGTGCCCAGTGAAAGCTGTGGCAAAGCAGTTATTCGACCGACAACTGATGCAAGTGATTCATCTGAAAACGGTGTGGAAATCCTCAACTATGCGAACCTTGGTGTGCAGGCTCTGATGAGCAGCAATCTGAGTGTATTCTTTGTGAATCCCGCCTGTGAAAACATAACTGGCATAGCAACTTATTCATCACCCAGCTCAGAGCGAAGAACTTCCGTTGGCGGCATATATTATCGCTTCCTGTATGCCAATGAGAACTTGGAGAAACTGAGACGGGAATCGAATCTGGAGACTGCCACATATCTGCCAGACCAACTGTGGCAGCAACTCAAACAGAAGGGCGCTTCTTACCTAATACTCAAGGTCTACGCCCATGACGGACTCTTTGTGGAGACTTCTCAAATGCGCAGCCGACGCCCACGCAGCAAAGTGTTATCCATAACCATTCCCGGATTTGAGGGTGAGTTAGTCGATATATATATAAATTAAACTGTTCCTTTAGAGTTATTGGAAAAAAAACACAGAACTGTTTCGTTTGAGTGCTTTATTAGGACTGTTTTGTTCAATATTCTTTATTAAAAATGAAACATCGGTTTGCTGCGCTCCGCTGGTGTCTTGGCGTTTGTAGTTGTGTCGCTGTAGCTGCTGTCGCTGTAAGGCTAGTGATGGTGTCCGTTATAATGTGCCGACGCGGCATCTGCAATCCGTTAGGTCATTTGTAATCCGATAGGGTACTTGCAGTCCGTTAGGGCAATCGGGCGCTGTTGTCGCTGTTATAATATGCTGACGCGGCATTTGCAATCTGACGCGCCATTTGCAGTCCGTTAGGGTATTTGGGTGATTAGGAAGAAATATTCTTAACTTATATATAATTGTATTATGCTTAATACTCGTAAATTTTCAGGTGAATTGCCTCAAGCTCTGACGCTTTTGCTGCTCAACGAGAATCATCGGCAACCGGATGCACTTGCCATTAAGGCGGGCAGTGGTTGTGGCTATTGGAACTATCATACCTGGTTGAGTGATAACGTCACGACGAGCTCTGTCTCGGATATATTAAGGGATCCGGTTATCGTCTGTCAGACTTACCACTTGGCTCAGTTCTCGGTCCTGGTGGGCGGAAGTTATCGCAGCAACGATTTGAGTGAGGAGATCCTAGTGAACCCACTCAATAATCGCGTCCTGGACATCATCTCAATCGTGGTCTGCTGTCTGTCGCTGCTTGGTGTGCTAGTCATCTTTATAACTGCAGCTGTATTTAAGAGCTGGCGCAGTAAGAGAATGGATGTACAAAAGATGCAGTTGATGACCACCTCCTCAGCAAAATACTAAAGCAGATCGGTGCATCAATTATCTGTAATGACGAACAAAATATCTATATATATATGAAATAATAATTATTTATCAAGTTGGGAGAACAGTTTATTAAGCCCCTCATATTAAGTAAAAATATTATACAAATTATCATTCCATCATTATTATTATGTAACAGTCACACATTAAATTAAAATTTGTACACATTTTAACATGTTGATTGAAATGAATAAAAATTATGTTCTAGTTTCGAATTGAATCTCAACTTATTAGCTTTCTGATTATTAATTATATTCAAGTAAGAAGATTTAGAAGAAAGAGTTGTGGAATTTTGGTGCTGGTAATTATAAGATTTAGGTTTTTTGATTGAATTTTGCGGAGTGTTCTGAAGGAGCAGGAAACGATGCTGGCTACAAAATAATAATAATAATAATAAAAATCTTAATTTTATTTTACTTAATATGCAAAAATTAGTATTAGCCTTCTAAAACTATCTATCAATGCTGTAATGGTTCTCTTGTCGAGCCTGTAATATATATCTGTGTCCTCCTAAAAAGGGGCAATAATTTCTTGCGTCTCACATGTAGCGCCATCTGTGAGCAAGAGGTTTGAGCTTTCAAAAAGTAATAAGCAAAGAAACCAAAAAATTGTTGAAAAATGTGGGCAAAGCGAATTGTTGGAAAAACGTGAGTGCTTAAGTTCTTTGGACCCCAGACACATTCTTTTCTTTTCAAAGTCCTTGAACGAACAAGTTGTGCGCGGTGCAAACGAATTAACATCAAAAAAGGAAAATATAAAATATTAGTTACATAATGAGCATGGACTTATGAGCATGGACTGATAATCATGGACAACTGTAGCGGATATTCTTCTTCTGACCAACATTATCATCTTTAACTTCTACACAACTTTCAGGATTCATTTTGTGGGATTCAACTTTAAATATATAAAGTATTGTGGAACCCGAGCAATTTTCTTTTTGTGTTAGTTTGTGAACAGTGTAAAATATTCATTTAGGTGCAATTCTACATGCAGTTCGGCAAGATCAAGAAAATTGTTAAAAGCAAATAACACTAAAATTAAAATTAGTTAAATGCAAGATTGAAAGGAAATTGAGTCGGTTCTGTTTAATTATCTATCCTCGTTGATATGGCCAAATACATTAAAGAGCCTATTAATGACTGATATTTTTCTCATTAATAGCCTCGCAGTTGTCGTCATCGCACTTGACTTGATGACCGGCTTCCAGTGGTGTAGCAACAGCCTTACACATTGACATGCCCCAAGCATGTAGCATGTAGTTTCTCCCTCGCGTTCTACTTCTATTCCTAAGAAGTGACTAAGTTGGCCTCCATCAACTACTTCCAACTCATTGGCGATTAACAGTTTGATGCTCAACAAGTCATCTTTGGTTGAGCTGGCAATTAAAAGATCATCTACATAAACCGCAATGATATTAATTTTACCTTTCCCATTGCGTACATAAACGCATGATCGCTGACGCATGGAGTAAGTCCATGTTTTCTCAGTACTGCATCCAGTTTGGTATTCCATTCTCTGCCACTTTGCTTTAGCTCATACAGAGATTTTTTCAACTTCAAAACTTTGTTAGGATATTCGTCGCTAACGAATCCATCCGGCTGCTTCATGTAGACTTCTTCGGAAAGCTCGTTGTTCAAGTAGGCTCAAGTAGGCTCAACACGTCCATTTGATGCAGGAATAACTTATATTCAACCGCCAGCGCCATTATCATCCTCACAGAAGAGTACCTTACCACTGGTGAGAAAGTTTCAAAGCAGTCGACGCCATATTGCTACTCACAGCCTTTAGCTACTAATCTTGACTTGAAGCGCTCTACGTAGCCGTCTTTGCCAACTTTTACCCCGAAAACCCATTTACAACCTATGGCTTTCTTGCCCTTCGGCAAATCTACAATTTCCCAGGCATTATTAGCTTCAAGTGCTTGAATTTCCTCCTGTATTGATGCTGATCATTCTCTACTCTTTTATTAATTACAAGCATCACCTACACTTGCGGGGATTGGCATCCTGTTCTCTTAACATATTAAGAGTATTAAATAGATTTCTTGGACGGCCCAACTTACCAGTCCTTAATATTCGTGGACGACCTGTACCTCGAACTTCACTAATTTTGGGTGTCTCCACTTCATTGCTTTGCGCATAGTCTTCGGTATCGTTACCTTCATTACTTTGATTGCTTGACTCAATTGACTGTTTCTGCTTCCTCTAATATTTTCTTGGACGTTTCTGCTTCCCCTGATATTCCCGCGCGAAACGAACGCTTGCTGTACACTGTTGTCGTCTTCTCCGTTGCTTATTCTTTGTCTCTCGCTTTCTTCAATAATTTTGATTTTAAGGTTCGATAACAACGTTTCGATCGCGACGACAAAATTTTCAAAACTTTTTCCAAGTCCCGACAGCAACACAATTGTCAAAACGTCTTCAGAAACTTCCATATCAACTACCTTTATCTTGTCTACTATATCGGAAAATTCATGTAAAAAGTTTTGCACCGTCGAAAACACTGTCAACCTTAAACGAAGCAATTTCGAAACACCGTCATTTTCGTGGCAGGTCCACGTGGCTGATACACACCGGAGAGAGTATCCCAAGCTTGTTTTGCCGAAACGCAGTCCTTTATAAAAATTAGCTGTGACGCTTCTAAGCCTTTTCATCACGCGTATCAACTCAGTTGACATTTTTATGGAGATAGCATATAGTCTGCGAATTTTTTGGGTAATTGAAAACGTGTCAACAAGTTAACAAGTCGGGCAAATAGAAAACTCTGAAAGCCAACGCCGCTTTTATGTCGTTGAGCCAGATATGTCTTGGAGCGAAGCTATAAAGATTATTAAGCGGCTGTTGTCCCCATAAAGCTTAACGTTTGCTTCTGAAAGTGGATTTTCTTGTCTAACAAAAGTGTAAATGTAATTTTTCTAAGATGGTAATTATCATGCTAAAAATTCGCAATTGATTGGCCGAGTTTGGTTAGCAAAGTAACTTTAAAGTTCGCATAGAAACTTGCCCTAGTGTTGAAAAGTTTTAAGCTTGCAAACAATCACGAATGCAAAACTTACAATCAATCTAGATTGAACCAACATATTAAATAGTTTGAAAAACTATACGTCTTGCGACTGATAAGTCGATAAGTCAGTCTGTGACACACGCAAAGTAAATATAAATTATTGAAGCAAAAATTAGAACTTGTGGTTCTTGTGGTCCAGCGATAATATGTCGACACAAGGTCAAAGAATATTGTTGTTTTTAAAATAAAATGAATCAGTAATCCATATATTATGCTAAATAAAAGAGTAAAAGCAGAAAAAACAAAGACTCGATAAGCGCTGGTTGTTGGCTATTCCTAATTGATACATTCTCAGCTTGGCAGTTTAATATTATATTCCAACTGAGTCGGACGCGTGACAGATTCATTTATTGTGACTGCAATTTACATTGATTATGAATTTCCTACTAGTCGCAACTCTATTGGCATTGACAGCGACCACAGCGGTAAAATTAAATAAAGATTGTCGTTTGGTGTGCATGGGAAATATAATCCTAAGGATGTGTTCCATGGGTTCCATTTTGCATGTCAGTGGCTCTACCAACTGCGATAAACGCCCCTGCAAGGCGGAGGCGTTTCTTCATAAATACCTAATACGGGATCATGTTCAGAGTCCACACAACAACATTTGGAAGCAGGCCAGGATTGGAGAACGTGCCACGCTGCGCGATGTGTGCCTCCTGCCGAATGGTTTGCCAGTGACCAGAAAGTGTGAGATCAAATCTATGCGAGCCCAATGGGAACGCATTGATGACTGGCAGTCAGTTGTGTGCATGCGGAGATTTAGAGAGCGCTCTGTCAGCATGGAGCTGAACACTCTCCATAATGACATCCTGGAGGGGAGAAGGCGCACAAACAACACTCAAGAACGTCGCCAGATAACGGGTAGAATGAGCGCTATTCTCAGACAGCCAGATACAGCTATGCTGCCAGCTGATATCTATTTGGCCAGTCAGGTAATCGGTGAGCTGATGGAGCAGGAAAGGGATGCAGCAGTGGGCTCCGATTTGGTCAGCATTTGTGGCGAGATCATGTCCAGCGATACTCAGGTGTTGCGTCTCTCATCTCAACTCAATGCGACCAATTCAGTGCTGAGTAAATTTGAGGAGTATATGGATGCACTGGCTGAGCAGTATGTGCCCAGTGAAAGCTGTGGCAAAGCAGTTATTCGACCGACAACTGATGCAAGTGATTCATCTGAAAACGGTGTGGAAATCCTCAACTATGCGAACCTTGGTGTGCAGGCTCTGATGAGCAGCAATCTGAGTGTATTCTTTGTGAATCCCGCCTGTGAAAACATAACTGGCATAGCAATATATTCATCAGCCAGCTCAGAGCGAAGAACTTCCGTTGGCGGCATATATTATCGCTTCCTGTATGCCAATGAGAACTTGGAGAAACTGAGACGGGAATCGAATCTGGAGACTGCAACATATCTGCCAGATCAACTGTGGCAGCAACTCAAAGAGAAGGGCGCTTCTTACCTAATACTCAAGGTCTACGCCCATGACGGACTCTTTGTGGAGACTTCTCAAATGCGCAGTCGACGCCCACGCAGCAAAGTGTTATCCATAACCATTCCCGGATTTGAGGGTGAGTTAGTCGATATGTATATATATATAATTGTATTATGCTTAATACTCGTAAATTTTCAGGTGAATTGCCTCAAGCGCTGCCGCTTTTGCTGCTCAACGAGAATCATCGGCAACCGGATGCACTTGCCATTAAGGCGGGCAGTGGTTGTGGCTATTGGAACTATCATACCTGGTTGAGTGATAACGTCACGACGAGCTCTGTCTCGGATATATTAAGGGATCCGGTTATCGTCTGTCAGACTCACCATTTGACTCAGTTCTCGTACCTGGTGGGCGGAAGTTATCGCAGCAACGATTTGAGTGAGGAGATCCTAGTTAGCCCACTCAATGAGCGCGTCCTGGACATCATCTCAATCGTGGGCTGCTGTCTGTCGCTGCTTGGTGTGCTGGGCATCTTTATAACTGCAGCTGTATTTAAGAGCTGGCGCAGTAAGGCCTCCACCAAGGTGCTCCTGCATCTCTGCCTGGCGATGACACTGCAAATGATTCTCTTCGTTTTCATCAATACGGATGACCTCTCGGAGCAGCTCATTGTTCGCAAGGACTACAAGCATTGTGTCCTGCTTGGAGCTGTGATGCAGTATACGATCCTAGTACTCTTCAGCTGGATGCTGATCATTGCCGTCCTGCAGTTTCAGCGATACGTCACAGTGTTTGGCATTGAAAGACCACGTCATTATGTCCTAAAGGGAGCCCTTGTAGCATGGACATTGCCACTGCTGCCCACTCTTTTGACTGCTTGCATCGATCCGGGCTCCTATCTGCCGACAGCTGAGCAGCTGGAGACGGACACAGGCATCTGTTATCCCTCTGGCTATGGACTCACCTTTGGCGTTGTGCTCCCAGTAACGCTGATAACAGTTGCCAACCTGGTCATATTCGTGTATGTCTTCTACAGCATCTCCCATTCACTCAGCCAAAGTGTTCAGCGAGCCGAGGGCAAGATGGTCAGCAAACAGATTCGTCTGTCGGTGCTGCTCTTCTTTGTGCTGGGTCTCTCTTGGATCTTCGGCATCTTTGCCTACATGCAGGCGGGCATTGTTTTCTCTTATCTCTTCTGTATCACGGCGACCATGCAGGGATTTGTGCTCTTCGTTTATTTTGTACTGCTCGACGAGGCGAGTCGGAAGGCCTGGCGGATTCTTATCTGGCCAACCAGCATGAAAATGGATGTACAAAAGATGCAGTCGATGACCACCTCCTCAGCAAAATACTAAAGCAGATCGGTGCATCAATTATCTGTTATGACGAACAAAATATCTATATATATATGAAATAATAATTATTTATCAAGTTGGGAGAACAGTTTATTAAGCCCCTCACATTAAGTAAAAATATTATACAAATTATCATTCCATCATTATTATTATGTAACAGTCACACATTAAATTAAAATTTGTACACATTTTAACATGTTGATTGAAATGAATAAAAATTATGTTCTAGTTTCGAATTGAATCTCAACTTATTAGCTTTCTGATTATTAATTATATTCGAGTAAGAAGATTTAGAAGAAAGAGTTGTGGAATTTTGGTGCTGGTAATTATAAGATTTAGGTTTTTTGATTGAATTTTGCGGAGTGTTCTGAAGGATCAGGAAACGATGCTGGCCCTGATGAGCAGCAATCTGTGAATCCCGCTTGTGATGTTCAAAATAATAATAATAATAATACAAATCTAAATTTTATTTTACTTAATGTTGTAAAGAACCTTTTCGTTCGGTTGGTTTTGGCTGGGCTAAAACTCAGTCGAGCTGAGTCACGTTCTTTATATATATGAATTATGGTTTATTGGGTATAATGGTACTTATACGTAATTGGTGTTGAATAGTAGTTTCACCTGGCCTTTGGTCCCATCTGACTGACTCCATCTCGTTGTCTGCGACGCCCTTTTTATAGGCGTGGTCGCTGGGGTGGCGTGATCTTTGAAAGTTTTTCCACGGCCTTTTTGCGATCGCTGCACTCTATGAAAAACAGCAGCGGTCACCTCACCCTGAGGTCGCTGTACTCTATGGAATTAGGTCTTCTTGTAGTGCATGCTGACGAAGGCACATACGCTTCCGGGTGTGATCGCTTGTGCAGTCGAGTTCGCCATCGATGAATTATGCTGACGCGACGCAAGGTCAATTGTCGTCGTTGCAGTTACTGTGAGGGGCGCATATAGCATAAATGTATATTTATGTGCATTTATTTGCCACAGCTATATGGTTCCTCACAGTATTGTGGAACCCGAGCAATTTCCTTTTTGTGTTAGTTTGTGAAGAGTGTAAAATATTCATTTAGGTGCAATTCTACATGCATAATCTGCCGTTATGAGGTGCTTAATATTGCCGTTATACATAGAAAAAAAAAACACATGCGCGTGTGCAGTTCGGCAAGATCAAGAAAATTGTTTAAAGTAAATAACACTAAAATTAAAAGTAGTTAAATGCTAGATGAAATGGAAATTGAGTCGGTTCTGTGTAATTAGAAAGTAACATACTCTATACTTAATACTAATAAGTAATCTTTATTTAGAAGTGCATGCGGAATTAAAACACACAAAGATTTGTCGCAGTGCATGGTTTATGCTGTGAGCGAGCTTTCGCACGTGGTCGGTGATAATTGCTCTCTTTCATGATTACAGCGACACACACCAACACCAGGAAGTACTTCCAGCGTGGGATGATGTATGTAATTTGCTCTCTTTTATTATGAGTCGAGCTGAAATAGAATAATAATATAATGTGAGTACAAAAATGTGCCAAAGTCACTCTTTAAACCTGAGCAATTATACACTGGGCTCTTAAAATATCAGCCACACTGCTCAGCAAACCAATAGGTTCACTTTGTGTATTCTTGTGATGAAATGCAACTGCCGATGGAGATAGGATAGCTGGCGTAGGGCTTCCTAAGGGATTCTGCTTTTTTGGGAGAGTGCACCAACATGGTAGCACCACAAAAAGGATGACCCTATAATTCGAGTTATTTGATCCCTCTATTACTTTTTACCTTTCTTCTTTCTCATGTCTATGGTTTGTCTTCTTCAACCTTCCTTTATGTAAAAATATAGTACGCGAATAATAAATATATATAACTAATTACTAGGAAGCAATTTTACTACGTCGGTTGTCCAATAATAATCCACCCCAATTGCCGGCGAGCCTCAGCCAAAGCAAGCACGTACTCCGAACATTTTAATAGCCCATCAGCTTCACGTTGTTCATTACAAGTTAAACACAATACATGTGTGACCATAGATTAAATATTAATCGATATAGCGATATTAATCGTTGCCGTTAAAATTCAAAAATATTTCAACACTCTCTCTCAATGATTACATACTTAACTACATACAAAGATTAATAACAATTCATTTCATTAATACATTTCACATGTTTGTTCTTTTACAAATTCTTGGTTAGCACATCAGACATCATATCGCTAGTACATACATATTCAATATCTATCTCATTGTTAGCATACAACTCTCGAACATGATGGTACTTAATATCTATATGTTTGCTACGATTATGCAATGTAGGATTCTTAGTTAGACATTGTGCGCTTTGATTGTCGCAATATAATAAGACAGATTTAGTTTCTTTAAAACCCATCTCATGTAACAGTTTTTTGAGATACACCGCTTCTCTAGCTGCAGTTGATAATGCAATGCACTCTGCTTCAGTGCTGCTCAAAGATACCAGACTTTGCTTCTTAGACTCCCACGAAATCGAGCAGCCCGCACATGCCCAAATACATTAAAGAACCTATTAATTACTGATATTTTTTCTCATTAATAGCCTCGCAGTTGTCGTCATCGCACTTGACTTGATGACCGGCTTCCAGTGGTGTAGCAACAGCCTTACACATTGACATGCCCCAAGCATGTAGCATGTAGTTTCTCCCTCGCGTTCTACTTCTATTCCTAAGAAGTGACTGAGTTGGCCTCCATCAACTACTTCCAACTCATTGGCGATTAACAGTTTGATGCTCAACAAGTCATCTTTGGTTGAGCTGGCAATTAAAAGATCATCTACATAAACCGCAATGATATTAATTTTACCTTTCCCATTGCGTACATAAACGCATGATCGCTGACGCATGGAGTAAGTCCATGTTTTCTCAGTACTGCATCCAGTTTGGTATTCCATTCTCTGCCACTTTGCTTTAGCTCATACAGAGATTTTTTCAACTTCAAAACTTTGTTAGGATATTCGTCGCTAACGAATCCATCCGGCTGCTTCATGTAGACTTCTTCGGAAAGCTCGTTGTTCAAGTAGGCTGTCAACACGTCCATTTGATGCAGGAATAACTTATATTCAACCGCCAGCGCCATTATCATCCTCACAGAAGAGTACCTTACCACTGGTGAGAAAGTTTCAAAGCAGTCGACGCCATATTGCTACTCACAGCCTTTAGCTACTAATCTTGACTTGAAGCGCTCTACGTAGCCGTCTTTGCCAACTTTTACCCCGAAAACCCATTTACAACCTATGGCTTTCTTGCCCTTCGGCAAATCTACAATTTCCCAGGCATTATTAGCTTCAAGTGCTTGAATTTCCTCCTGTATTGATGCTGATCATTCTCTACTCTTTTATTAATTACAAGCATCACCTACACTTGCGGGGATTGGCATCCTGTTCTCTTAACATATTAAGAGTATTAAATAGATTTCTTGGACGGCCCAACTTACCAGTCCTTAATATTCGTGGACGACCTGTACCTCGCAATTTCGAAACAACGTCATTTTCGTGGCAGGTCCACGTGGCTGATACACACCGGAGAGAGTATCCCAAGCTTGTTTTGCCGAAACGCAGTCCTTTATAAAAATTAGCTGTGACGCTTCTAAGCCTTTTCATCACGCGTATCAACTCAGTTGACATTTTTATGGAGATAGCCTATAGTCTGCGAATTTTTTGGGTAATTGAAAACGTGTCAACAAGTTAACAAGTCGGGCAAATAGAAAACTCTGAAAGCCAACGCCGCTTTTATGTCGTTGAGCCAGATATGTCTTGGAGCGAAGCTATAAAGATTATTAAGCGGCTGTTGTCCCCATAAAGCTTAACGTTTGCTTCTGAAAGTGGATTTTCTTGTCTAACAAAAGTGTAAATGTAATTTTTCTAAGATGGTAATTATCATGCTAAAAATTCGCAATTGATTGGCCGAGTTTGGTTAGCAAAGTAACTTTAAAGTTCGCATAGAAACTTGCCCTAGTGTTGAAAAGTTTTGAGCTTGCAAACAATCACGAATGCAAAACTTACAATCAATCTAGATTGAACCAACATATTAAATAGTTTGAAAAACTATACGTCTTGCGGCTGATAAGTCGATAAGTCAGTCTGTGACACACGCAAGGTAAATATAAATTATTGAAGCAAAAATTAGAACTTGTGGTTCTTGTGGTCCAGCGATAATATGTCGACACAAGGTCAAAGAATATTGTTGATTTTAAAATAAAATGAATCAGTAATCCATATATTATGCTAAATAAAAGAGTAAAAGCAGAAAAAACCAAGACTCGATAAGCGCTGGTTGTTGGCTATTCCTAATTGATACATTCTCAGCTTGGCAGTTTAATATTATATTCCAACTGAGTCGGACGCGTGACAGATTCATTTATTGTGACTGCAATTTACATTGATTATGAATTTCCTACTAGTCGCAACTCTATTGGCATTGGCAGCGACCACAGCGGTAAAATTAAATAAAGATTGTCGTTTGGCGTGCTGGGGAAATAGAATCCAAAGGGTGTGTGGGGATTCCATTTTGGATGTCAG
>JAWNLC010000761.1:0-19999 GCA_035041535.1 Drosophila cognata | reverse complement strand
TGAATTAATTTGATTTTCAATTATAATGACACTCACTTCTGCACTCAGAATAAAATCGCACTGAATGTTAGAAATTCGCCATACCTTACTTCTAAAACACAATTAATTTCAGTGAACATGTTTATAAAATTTGTAAATACTATGTCTAACATTCCAGCATGTTTTTCCTGTTGTTACTTATATACTACTTACATTTTTGGGATTGTCAAATGATGGATTTATTATTATCAGAAAATGTTGTTTCTCATATTTAGAAACTATTTTTAAGAACAGGAAAAACTTTCTCATTTTCATGGCGTTTTCATTAAATTCAGTGTGATTTTTTTCGAAAGACACTCTCACCCGTGTGGTATTAAAGAAATCGTAGTGAGCCGCATAGTGTCCAGCCAAGCCATAGTTCATAATGTTGAATGCCTCAGAGCCCTGCATGCTTAACGCAGTCATGTCGATAACTCGTCTCTCGATGCGCCTCGTGAGATTGTTGAGATCCCTTTCCAGCCAGGCGCCCTTCGAGGTTCGCACTCTTCTCGAAACATATTTGCCATCCACATGGACAGTGGTACGCTTCAACAGTGGTCGGGCAAGATTTTGGAGTTCATCGATTTCCTGGGGAGACAATGCATCATGGAACACAACTATAAATGGATTAAGCAGAACAATTTCCATTTTGAGGGGTGCCAGTCGTAGAAATGGCGAAGTCTTCATTTTATATTCGCAATGCAGATTTAATTGTGGCACAAATTGACCTCGACAACCTTGAGAATAAGATGTAATATTCTCCTTGGCAAGAGGTTTCAATTTGGGCTCATTTCTGATCATATTCTGCACGTAAGTTCTCAAATTGAATACTTGGGTTTTCTTTGATTTATTTCCCATCATCAGAGCATGATCCAAAATTGGCATAGCTGTGGAATAGTACTCTAAAACACAGATAACAAATGAGTCATCTGCACGAATTCAAGCGCAATTTACTCACTATTGTTAGCAAATGCACTGGCCATGAAATACACCAATCTCTCAGGGTCAGATCCCATCAGAGTCGGAGTTGTCTTATTGGAAATGAGCCATTTGGCAGTCTCGGCAAACCATTGCCTGGCCAAATGCGGTTTGCTGTGTTGATGCAGGAATTGGCCAATCCTATAAGTGTCCATTGCATTAAGACTTGATCTGCAGATGGCATTCTGATGGGTTATTCTGAGGAGTGCTACACAAATATAACTCACTCGTACTGCTTTCCGTTGAGCAATCCCTTCACCATGTCCCCAATTGTCAAATTATACACATCGCTCAGGCGTTGAATTGCCTCACAAGCCTCCTTCAGATCAGTTGGACTCGGCAGCTCTGATTTCTGCTGGGCGAGATGGAAGATGTGCGTCCAACCCACGGGCTCCTCAATGAACACCTTCCAATCAATCCAATCCACCAGCATGCGACGTATTAGTGAAAAGGCATTCAGAGGATTCGAAACATAATCTTCCATTTGAGACATGGCCTTATCGCTTTCCGCTTGCAGTCGTGGAACAACACTGAGAAAACTAATAGCTACAGTTTCAAATAAATCAAGTTCGACTTGGGAACTTACCTTTTCAGTGTATTCAACTTTCTCTCCAGCTCATCCGCATAGCCGTTGAGGTTCTCAATGAGTTTGGCCTCCAGCAGGAGCAGCTTCACCATTCCCGAGACTGATGTCGAGTGACTTTCCTCCAACGTTTTATTTCCATTTGTTAAGATTATGGCAATGGCAATGGCAATGCAGAAAAATATCCATTTGAGTGAATCCATTTCGTGTTACGTTTTCAAACTGTTCAAAACTGACAACTCCAACAATGTTACTATAGTTCCTAACTTATTTTAGAGTTTGAATTTGAGAAAAAGAAAAGACTTTTGAATTGATGTGCTGTGTTGCGTATGGGAAGTGCAAATTGATTGCAGATTTTATTTCGAATTTTTCACATTTCTCATTTTTTCAAAGTTAATTAGGACCAGTCGTCGCTGTTCCTCGTACCCCTCTGTGATGAGGTGGTATTGAGGTAGTCACTGTGCTACTTGGTGAGGTATGCGGTGGCATACCAACCTGGAATTGGACACTAAGTGGTCGACCATGCAGGAATAATTTAATCAGCCCTTCGGTGGACTTTAACAAGCAAATTGCTAAGACGGCAAGGCTTAGGATCAACGTTGGGATTCTCATTGCGATGTTTGTGGAATTCTTCTGAATGCTGACCTCTGTGTGGAGACCGAGAGCTATTTATATCAATTTCAATTTGGTGTTTGTTTCGCAGCTATGTCAATCATTTGCTTGAATTGTTTACTCTTTCTGTTTAACATTGCATTTTCTGCACGAATAATCTATGTGGATTTTTGCACAACTGTTTGCAGAATTTTTTGCGCAACTGAATATACCCGAATAAAATACGTTAGTCTGTTTGCTGCTTTTGCTGTTTCAACTGAACACGTTGGAAATTGGAAATAATCATATTTCGCATAAATAAACAAGTTGTTTTGAGGACGGTACTTTTTTGTGCCCACCTATGATCGAACTGTGGTTCAGAGAGTTGCGATTTATTTTAATGAATGTAAAACACGATAGTTTTACATTTCTTTCTTTCATGTGTTTTTATTGTTTTAGTTATTTTAAACTTTGCGTATGCGTTTGTATTCTATTAGATAAACTTGCATGTGCAAGTCACAGACAAAAGTTAGAGATGCGCTAGCATATGACGATACAAATTACGTTATGATCTTTATTCAATGTTGCGTTGGCTGCTGCTGCCTCCAACACAAGTTATTCATTATATATTTCGTATAATATTTGTAAAAGGTTGTTATGTATTCAGTCTGAATTAAAAACAGTTGACAAATATTAAAAATGTTTTTAAAAAATAAAACGATTAAAGTGAAATTCAAGTTACGAACTAAATGTAGAAATTTGGAAGTGGAAAATATAATATATTTTATATTATATATTAAATACGAAATTTAATTATTATTGGTTTTAAGAAGAGTGCATTGTAATTATAATAAATATTTGTACCCATGCCAAAGCGGATCTCTCAATTTAAGAGTTTTAGGGTATGATATTCAACTTAAAGGAAAAATATTTTAAATTAACCTTATTTTGCTGTTGGCAGTGCCCTTGTCTAATTTAATAGATTTCATTTACTATTATGCCTAAGGTTATGCTTTGGTTTTTCGTATACGAAGCCGAGCTTTTGCCGGCGCCCTCTGTGAGAGAAAGTAGTACAGTGTCGAGCGAGTATTGGTTTTGCAAGTCCCATCGACTTGCACCCATTTAAATAAATAAAAATATTAGCCACCAAGAGAAAATCCTCTGTGGACAAGTGCACCTCCAACAAACACACAAAAATACATTTTTTTTTTTAAATACATTTAAATTTTTTTCTAAATCAGCACCACACATATATTGAGTCGGTAACAATCAATTTCAAGCCCAGTCGCCGCCAAATAGGCAAGTTGAGAAAAAATAAAATAATAAAATCAGTAACTAAACTTTCTGCTGGAGAAGCTAAGAAAGTGAACAAATGCACAGCGAAGCCGGACGATTTCACAAGCCAAGTGGTCTCGAAGGGATTGATGCTGCAAATGAATGAATTAAATTAATTAAATATGTTTAATTATAATTAAGAATATTTGGTGGTGTATTAAGCACTGTGCCTATTAAATATTTGAAATGAAAGGTATTAGAGACAAACCCAACGTTCGAATAATCATAATATAATAATAATAATATAATCAATATACGAATAATATGCAGTAAAACCATTTCAATGACCATAAACGCCGGAATTATACTTTTAAATTTATTGAACAATAATCAATTTACCCCCAAGGCCAATCAGATGTCCCACCTACACAAGATCTCTTGGATGTGGAGAATATGCACGTAAATGCATCAGATCCACAATTTTCGTTTTTACTTAAATTCTAATTTGGCGAGCAGCAAGAATGCTTCGATTTTAATGTGTGTCAATATGCAGTAAAGCTGTGTAAAATTGCACGAGCAAATCTCTCTTAAAGTTAGTATGAGAGAGCTTTCACTCAACTTTAATCGCACGTACAATGAGCGGAAGCTTATTGCGCTCCTTAAAGATCTGCGCGCTAAAGCTGAGCGGGCTTTCCATGTGGTATTAGAAATTAAGGCACAATCTAAAAAAAACACTTTAATATGGAAGTCGCTGTCAACAGCCTGCCAAAAATAAATGAACAAATTACACTACCAAATAAACCAATAAATGAAAATCAAACACTTGATTAAATAAAAGTGAAAAAATAATTAAAAACAAGATTTATATTTCAGTACTGAAAAAAAGTAATAATAATGAAATAATTTGTACATAAATAAATAAGAATCTAATAAATGAAATAAGAAAAATAATTTCATAATTAAACAAATGAATAATTTTGTGTTGCACTAATACTCCATACGTTAAATTACAAGATTTTTTATTTCATTTTATAATCTTCAATCTGTAAAAAAAGAAATAATAAAATATCGGATTACAAAATATTACAATTTAAAATAGTTAAGACAAAACTGAATTTATTATATTAGAAAGCTTAAGTTATCCAAATTGCTTATCAAAATTTTGCTTCTTCCGAAAATGAATCAGGAATTCGAAAAATGTAAAATTGCTTAAATATTATTGATAATAAATTAATAAATATTAAAATATTAGATGTTACAATAGCCAAAGGAAAATGAATTAATGAATTATGATAATGAATTAATAATTGAATTGTTTGCATGTATTTCCCATGATGAGTGCGGCTGCAGCACAAAGCGAGGGAATTTCAGGAGTCATGCAACGCACAGGGATCATCAAATGTTATTATGTTCAGTTGATCCTGGAGTGTCCCCTCCAAATTAAATTTATGAGATTCGTCCAATTCCTTTTTCCTCTCTTCCCCCTTCCTAGCAATTTTGTTCGAACTACAACCGCACTCGATATCTTTTAAGGAACTTTATGAAACCTCGACCAACCGATACAGCCTGAACCACTTCTTGGAGGCTACATTATCGTCTTTGGTGCCTATGTGTGTATATATAATCATGTGTAATATATCACAGCTTCAAACTCAATATTTGAATAAATTATACTTGTTTTTATCTCGTAAGTCAGTGGGCTGCGTAAATTTTCCATCACACACACAAAACAAAAACTGGTGTTACACTAATAACTCACTCATACTGCGTTCCCTTGAGCAATCCTTTGACCATGTCCCCAATTGTCAAGTTGTACACATCATGTGCTCATTTATAAGAGTGGCATGAAACATAATCTTCCACTTGAGACATGGCCTTATCGCTTTCCGCTTGCAGTCGTGGAACAACACTGAGAAAACTAATAGCTACAGTTTCAAATAAATCAAGTTCGACTTGGGAACTTACCTTTTCAGTGTATTCAACTTTCTCTCCAGCTCATCCGCATAGCCGTTGAGGTTCTCAATGAGTTTGGCCTCCAGCAGGAGCAGCTTCACCATTCCCGAGACTGATGTCGAGTGACTTTCCTCCAACGTTTTATTTCCATTTGTTAAGATTACGGCAATGGCAATGGCAATGCAGAAAAATATCCATTTGAGTGAATCCATTTCGTTAAAAACTGACAACTCTAACAAAGTTTCTAACTTATTTTAGAGTATATTCTGAAATGAAGTTTGGATTTGAGAGAAAGAAAAGACTTTTGAATTGATGTGCTGTATTGCGTATGGGAACTGGGCAAATTGATTGGGCAAACAGATTTTATTTCGAATTTTTCACATTTCTCATTTTTCCAAAGTTAATCAGGACCGGTGAGCGTCCGTGCCTCCAAGCACTCTGTTTACCTCCGTGTCTCCTCCATCCCCCTGACGTTGTAGTCTCCCATGTGGTACTTGTTGTAGTGTCATATATGATAGTAGTTGTATCATATTCGTAACCCTGTCCTTCGGTGAACTTTACCAAGCAAATGGCTAAGACGGCAAGGCTTAGGATCAACGTTGGGATTCTCATTGCGATGTTTGTGGACTTCTTCTGAATGCTGATCTCTGTGTGGAGACCAAGAGCTATTTATATCAATTTCAATTTGGGGTTTGTTTACCCAACTATCGCAGCTGTGTCAATCAATTAGTTCGCATTGTGTTAATTAACCTATTATTTTCTGCACGAGTACAGAATGTGGTTCTTTGCACAACTGTTTTCAGTATATTTTTGGTAAGTAACTAACTTAGAATTGGACTGCAAATACCATAAAATTCTAATTCATTTTACATGCGTATTTTCTTCTCAACAATAATCAAAATGTTTTATATAATTGTTTGCTCTCAGTTGGTAGTAGTTAATTAACTTGCATTTTTGACATAGGAATTATGAAGTAAACATACATATTTCGCATAAATAAATAAGTAAGTCAAAAGCCGCAATATTTTTGAGAATTTTTATTTATTTATTCAGTGTGATCTAAAAGCAATCCCCGAATTTTAAGAAAGCCTTCAATAAATAAAAGTTATAATTGAAATTAAATTAAATTTGATACTTGAATTTGTGTCGGAGAATATTTGCTCTGTAGTAATAAATATAGAGTATGGCAAGTCTGTCCGCATTACTTGATAGTTTCTCCAAATCTGTATCTGATCTATCAATCAGCAGAATTTAACTTCGCAATCCTACATATCTGTTTTATAGAGGTATATGTTCCCAATATTTGTATGAGGTGGATAGTTATTTATTCAGCTGAATTTTAAGCAGGTTTTCAATAAATAAAACGTTTGAATTTAAATTCACGCCACAAATTAAATGTTATATAATTTAATACAAATTCAAAGCAAAATAAAATAATATTAATCAAATTAATATAACTCGGAAGTGTTGAACTTAAAGGAAAAAACTAATTTAAATGAATCTTAATTATAGAAACAATGTTGTTGTGTGTATACATAGTCATATATAATATATTACAACTTCAAATTTGATAAATCCAATAATAATAAATAATTAATTTAATAAATTATACATGTTTTCTTCGTATATATCAGTGCTGATCTGATTATAAGTGGCTTTTGAGACAAGGTCGAGTAAACAGCTGAGCACGTTCATGTATCCAGAGGGTCATCACTGCAAGGGAAAGTAGGATTCGTTTATAAAAGATCATCGTCAGCATCACTAGTTTATAATTACCCCACTTGGAGCCCACGAGAACTGGGCAGCCTCCATGAAGGGTCCTCGTGTCGCCAGTTCCATTGTCCAGCAGATTATACCAGAAGAGAGCCATTCCACGCTCTGGACTAACAGCCTGTTTCAGATTTGGGAATACTGTGGCGCCTCCCTGCTCCACATCAGACAGCTGTGCATTTAAATATAGATTTAAATGATACAAATAATAAGCCAGAATGCACATACATAGAACAGCACCGTTGCAATGCGATCACCTGCTTCACTTGCTTGTTGCTGGCAGTGAATTAATTTGATTTTCAATTATAATGACACTCACTTCTGCACTCAGAATAAAATCGCACTGAATGTTAGAAATTCGCCATACCTTACTTCTAAAACACAATTAGTTTCAGTGAACATTTTTATAAAATTTGTAAATACTATGTTTAACATTCCAGCATGTTTTTCCTGTTGTTACTTATATACTACTTACATTTTTGGGATTGTCAAATGATGGATTTATTATTATCAGAAAATGTTGTTTCTCATATTTAGAAACTATTTTTAAGAACAGGAAAAACTTTCTCATTTTCATGGCGTTTTCATTAAATTCAGTGTGATTTTTTTCGAAAGACACTCTCACCCGTGTGGTATTAAAGAAATCGTAGTGAGCCGCATAGTGTCCAGCCAAGCCATAGTTCATAATGTTGAATGCCTCAGAGCCCTGCATGCTTAACGCAGTCATGTCGATAACTCGTCTCTCGATGCGCCTCGTGAGATTGTTGAGATCCCTTTCCAGCCAGGCGCCCTTCGAGGTTCGCACTCTTCTCGAAACATATTTGCCATCCACATGGACAGTGGTACGCTTCAACAGTGGTCGGGCAAGATTTTGGAGTTCATCGATTTCCTGGGGAGACAATGCATCATGGAACACAACTATAAATGGATTAAGCAGAACAATTTCCATTTTGAGGGGTGCCAGTCGTAGAAATGGCGAAGTATTCATTTTATATTCGCAATGCAGATTTAATTGTGGCACAAATTGACCTCGACAACCTTGAGAATAAGATGTAATATTCTCCTTGGCAAGAGGTTTCATTTTGGGCTCATTTCTGATCATATTCTGGACGTAAGTTCTCAAATTGAATACTTGGGTTTTCTTTGATTTATTTCCCATCATCAGAGCATGATCCAAAATTGGCATAGCTGTGGAATAGTACTCTAAAACACAGATAACAAATGAGTCATCTGCACGAATTCAAGCGCAATTTACTCACTATTGTTAGCAAATGCACTGGCTATGAAATACACCAATCTCTCAGGGTCAGATCCCATCAGAGTCGGAGTTGTCTTATTGGAAATGAGCCATTTGGCAGTCTCGGCAAACCATTGCCTGGCCAAATGTGGTTTGCTGTGTTGATGCAGGAATTGGCCAATCCTATAAGTGTCCATTGCATTAAGACTTGATCTGCGGATGGCATTCTGATGCGTTATTCTGATGAGTGCTACACAAATATAACTCACTCGTACTGCTTTCCGTTGAGCAATCCCTTCACCATGTCCCCAATTGTCAAATTATACACATCGCTCAGGCGTTGAATTGCCTCACAAGCCTCCTTCAGATCAGTTGGACTCGGCAGCTCTGATTTGTGCTGGGCGAGATGGAAGACGTGCGTCCAACCCACGGGCTCCTCAATGAACACCTTCCAATCAATCCAATCCACCAGCATGCGACGTATTAGTGAAAAGGCTTTCAGAGGATTCGAAACATAATCTTCCATTTGAGACATGGCCTTATCGCTTTCCGCTTGCAGTCGTGGAACAACACTGAGAAAACTAATAGCTACAGTTTCAAATAAATCAAGTTCGACTTGGGAACTTACCTTTTCAGTGTATTCAACTTTCTCTCCAGCTCATCCGCATAGCCGTTGAGGTTCTCAATGAGTTTGGCCTCCAGCAGGAGCAGCTTCACCATTCCCGAGACTGATGTCGAGTGACTTTCCCCCAACGTTTTATTTCCATTTGTTAAGATTACGGCAATGGCAATGGCAATGCAGAAAAATATCCATTTGAGTGAATCCATTTCGTGTTACGTTTTCAAACTGTTCAAAACTGACAACTCTAACAATGTTACTATAGTTCCTAACTTATTTTAGAGTTTGAATTTGAGAAAAAGAAAAGACTTTTGAATTGATGTGCTGTGTTGCGTATGGGAAGTGCAAATTGATTGCAGATTTTATTTCGAATTTTTCACATTTCTCATTTTTTCAAAGTTAATTAGGACCAGTCGTCGCTGTTCCTCGTACCCCTCTGTTTTCCCCTTGCTAACTCGAGCTAATTCAGTGATGAGGTGGTATTGAGGTAGTCAGTGAGCTACTTGGTGAGGTATGCGGTGGTATACCAACCTGGAATTGGACACTAAGTGGTCGACCACGCAGGAATAATTTAATCAGCCCTTCGGTGGAGTTTACCAAGCAAATTGCTAAGACGGCAAGGCTTAGGATCAACGTTGGGGTTCTCATTGCGATGTTTGTGGAATTCTTCTGAATGCTGACCTCTGTGTGGAGACCGAGAGCTATTTATATCAATTTCAATTTGGTGTTTGTTTCGCAGCTATGTCAATCATTTGCTTGAATTGTTTACTCTTTCTGTTTAACATTGCATTTTCTGCACGAATAATCTATGTGGATTTTTGAACAACTGTTTGCAGAATTTTTTGCGCAACTGAATATACCCGAATAAAATACGTTAGTCTGTTTGCTGTTTTTGCTGTTTCAACTGAACACGTTGGAAATTGGAAATAATCATATTTCGCATAAATAAACAAGTTGTTTTGAGGACGGCACTTTTTTGTGCCCACCTATGATCGAACTGGGGTTCAGAGAGTTGCGATTTATTTTAATGAATGTAAAACACGATAGTTTTACATTTCTTTCTTTCATGTGTTTTTATTGTTTTAGTTATTTTAAACTTTGCGTATGCGTTTGTATTCTATTAGATAAACTTGCATGTGCAAGTCACAGACAAAAGTTAGAGATGCGCTAGCATATGACGATACAAATTACGTTATGATCTTTATTCAATGTTGCGTTGGCTGCTGCTGGCTCCAACACAAGTTATTCATTATATATTTCGTATAATATTTGTAAAAGGTTGTTATGTATTCAGTCTGAATTAAAAACAGTTGACAAATATTAAAAATGTTTTTAAAAAATAAAACGATTAAAGTGAAATTCAAGTCACCAACTAAATGTAAGATATTTGGAAGTGGAAAATATAATATACGAGTATTTTATATTATATATTAAATATGAAATTTAATTATTATTGGTTTTAAGAAGAGTGCATTGTAATTATAGTAAATATTTGTACCCATGCCAAAGGGGATCTCTCAATTTAATAGATTTAAGATATGATATTCAACTTAACGGAAAAAACTATTTTAAATTAACCTTATTTTGCTGTGGGCAGTGAGTGCCCTTGTCTAATTTAATAGATTTCATTTACTATTATGCCTAAGGTTATGCTTTGGTTTTTCGTATACGAAGCCGAGCTGTGAGTAAGATCGACTTTCACCAAAAACAAAAAAGGAAATTTTTAAAAAATTTAGAAAAATAAAAATAGCCACCAACAGAAAATCCTCTGTGGACAAGTGCACCTCCAACAAACACAAAAATACATTTTCTCGAAGGGATTGATGCTGCAAATGAATGAATTAAATTAATTAAATATGTTTAATTATAATTAAGAATATTTGGTGGTGTATTAAGCACTGTGCCTATTAAATATTTGAAATGAAAGGTATTAGAGACAAACCCAACGTTCGAATAATCATAATATAATAATAATAATATAATCAATATACGAATAATATGCAGTAAAACCATTTCAATGACCATAAACGCCGGAATTATACTTTTAAATTTATTGAACAATAATCAATTTACCCCCAAGGCCAATCAGATGTCCCACCTACACAAGATCTCTTGGATGTGGAGAATATGCAAGTAAATGCATCAGATCCACAATTTTGGTTTTTACTTAAATTCTAATTTGGCGAGCAGCAAGAATGCTTCGATTTTAATGTGTGTCAATATGCAGTAAAGCTGTGTAAAATTGCACGAGCAAATCTCTCTTAAAGTTAGTATGAGAGAGCTTTCACTCAACTTTAATCGCACGTACAATGAGCGGAAGCTTATTGCGCTCCTTAAAGATCTGCGCGCTAAAGCTGAGCGGGCTTTCAATGTGGTATTAGAAATTAAGGCACAATCTAAAAGGATGCTAACACTTTAATATGGAAGTCGCTGTCAACAGCCTGCCAAAAATAAATGAACAAATTACACTACCAAATAAACCAATAAATGAAAATCAAACACTTGATTAAATAAAAGTGAAAAAATAATTAAAAACAAGATTTATATTTCAGTACTGAAAAAAAGTAATAATAATGAAATAATTTGTACATAAATAAATAAGAATCTAATAAATGAAATAAGAAAAATAATTTAATAATTAAACAAATGAATAATTTTGTGTTGCACTAATACTCCATACGTTAAATTACAAGATTTTTTATTTCATTTTATAATCTTCAATCTGTAAAAAAAGAAATAATAAAATATCGGATTACAAAATATTACAATTTAAAATAGTTAAGACAAAACTGAATTTATTATATTAGAAAGCTTAAGTTATCCAAATTGCTTATCAAAATTTTGCTTCTTCCGAAAATGAATCAGGAATTCGAAAAATGTAAAATTGCTTAAATATTATTGATAATAAATTAATAAATATTAAAATATTAGATGTTACAATAGCCAAAGGAAAATGAATTAATGAATTATGATAATGAATTAATAATTGAATTGTTTGCATGTATTTCCCATGATGAGTGCGGCTGCAGCACAAAGCGAGGGAATTTCAGGAGTCATGCAACGCACAGGGATCATCAAATGTTATTATGTTCAGTTGATCCTGGAGTGTCCCCTCCAAATTAAATTTATGAGATTCGTCCAATTCCTTTTTCCTCTCTTCCCCCTTCCTAGCAATTTTGTTCGAACTACAACCGCACTCGATATCTTTTAAGGAACTTTATGAAACCTCGACCAACCGATACAGCCTGAACCACTTCTTGGAGGCTACATTATCGTCTTTGGTGCCTATGTGTGTATATATAATCATGTGTAATATATCACAGCTTCAAACTCAATATTTGAATAAATTATACTTGTTTTTATCTCGTAAGTCAGTGGGCTGCGTAAATTTTCCATCACACACACTAAACAAAAACTGGTGTTACACTAATAACTCACTCATACTGCGTTCCCTTGAGCAATCCTTTGACCATGTCCCCAATTGTCAAGTTGTACACATCATGTGCTCATTTATAAAAGTGGCATGAAACATAATCTTCCATTTGAGACATGGCTTTATCGCTTTCCGCTTGCAGTCGTAGAACAACACTGAGAAAACTAATAGTTATAGTTTCAAATAAATCAAGTTCGACTTTGGAACTTACCTTTTCAGTGTATTCAACTTTCTCTCCAGCTCATCCGCATAGCCGTTGAGGTTCTCAATGAGTTTGGCCTCCAGCAGGAGCAGCTTCACCATTCCCGAGACTGATGTCGAGTGACTTTCCTCCAACGTTTTATTTCCATTTGTTAAGATTACGGCAATGGCAATGGCAATGCAGAAAAATATCCATTTGAGTGAATCCATTTCGTGTTACGTTTTCAAACTGTTCAAAACTGACAACTCCAACAATGTTACTATAGTTCCTAATTTGATTTGAGAGAAAGAAAAGACTTTTGAATTGATGTGCTGTATTGCGTATGGGAACTGGGCAAATTGATTGCAGATTTTATTTCGAATTTTTCACATTTCTCATACGTCCAAAGTTAATAAGAACCGGTGAGCGTCCGTACCTCCAAGCCCTCTGTTTACCTCCGTGTCTCCTCCATCCCCCTGACGTTGTAGTCTCCCATGTGGTACTTGTTGTAGTGTCATATATGACAGTAGTTGTATCATATTCGTAACCCTGTCCTTCGGTGGACTTTACCAAGCAAATGGCTAAGACGGCAAGGCTTAGGATCAACGTTGGGATTCTCATTGCGATGTTTGTGGACTTCTTCTGAATGCTGATCTCTGTGTGGAGACCAAGAGCTATTTATATCAATTTCAATTTGGGGTTTGTTTACCCAACTATCGCAGCTGTGTCAATCAATTAGTTCGCATTGTGTTAATTAACCTATTATTTTCTGCACGAGTACAGAATGTGGTTCTTTGCACAACTGTTTTCAGTATATTTTTGGTAAGTAACTAACTTTGAATTGGACTGCAAATACCAGAAAATTCTAATTCATTTTACATGCGTATTTTCTTCTCAACAATAATCAAAATGTTTTATATAATTGTTTGCTCTCAGTTGGTAGTAGTTAATTAACTTGCATTTTTGACATAGGAATTATGAAGTAAACATACATATTTCGCATAAATAAGTAAGTCAAAAGCCGCAATATTTTTGAGAATTTTTATTTATTTATTCAGTGTGATCTAAAAGCAATCCCCGAATTTTAAGAAAGCCTTCAATAAATAAAAGTTATAATTGAAATTAAATTAAATTTGATACTTGAATTTGTGTCGGAGAATATTTGCTCTGTAGTAATAAATATAGAGTATGGCAAGTCTGTCCGCATTACTTGATAGTTTCTCCAAATCTGTATCTGATCTATCAATCAGCAGAATTTAACTTCGCAATCCTACATATCGTTCTTCATTTCGATGAACAGAGTTGCTGAACAAAACTGTTTTATAGAGGTATATGTTCCCAATATTTGTATGAGGTGGATAGTTATTTATTCAGCTGAATTTTAAGCAGGTTTTCAATAAATAAAACGTTTGAATTTAAATTCACGCCACAAATTAAATGTTATATAATTTAATACAAATTCAAAGCAAAATAAAATAATATTAATCAAATTAATATAACTCGGAAGTGTTCAACTTAAAGGAAAAAACTAATTTAAATGAATCTTAATTATAGAAACAATGTTGTTGTGTGTATACATAGTCATATATAATATATTACAACTTCAAATTTGATAAATCTAATAATAATAAATAATTAATTTAATAAATTATACATGTTTTCTTCGTATATATCAGTGCTGATCTGATTATAAATGGCTTTTGAGACAAGGTCGAGTAAACAGCTGAGCACGTTCATGTATCCAGAGGGTCATCACTGCAAGGGAAAGTAGGATTCGTTTATAAAAGATCATCGTCAGCATCACTAGTTTATAATTACCCCACTTGGAGCCCACGAGAACTGGGCAGCCTCCATGAAGGGTCCTCGTGTCGCCAGTTCCATTGTCCAGCAGATTATACCAGAAGAGAGCCATTCCACGCTCTGGACTAACAGCCTGTTTCAGATTTGGGAATACTGTGGCGCCTCCCTGCTCCACATCAGACAGCTGTGCATTTAAATATAGATTTAAATGATACAAATAATAAGCCAGAATGCACATACATAGAACAGCACCGTTGCAATGCGATCACCTGCTTCACTTGCTTGTTGCTGGCAGTGAATTAATTTGATTTTCAATTATAATGACACTCACTTCTGCACTCAGAATAAAATCGCACTGAATGTTAGAAATTCGCCATACCTTACTTCTAAAACACAATTAATTTCAGTGAACATGTTTATAAAATTTGTAAATACTATGTCTAACATTCCAGCATGTTTTTCCTGTTGTTACTTATATACTACTTACATTTTTGGGATTGTCAAATGATGGATTTATTATTATCAGAAAATGTTGTTTCTCATATTTAGAAACTATTTTTAAGAACAGGAAAAACTTTCTCATTTTCATGGCGTTTTCATTAAATTCAGTGTGATTTTTTTCGAAAGACACTCTCACCCGTGTGGTATTAAAGAAATCGTAGTGAGCCGCATAGTGTCCAGCCAAGCCATAGTTCATAATGTTGAATGCCTCAGAGCCCTGCATGCTTAACGCAGTCATGTCGATAACTCGTCTCTCGATGCGCCTCGTGAGATTGTTGAGATCCCTTTCCAGCCAGGCGCCCTTCGAGGTTCGCACTCTTCTCGAAACATATTTGCCATCCACATGGACAGTGGTACGCTTCAACAGTGGTCGGGCAAGATTTTGGAGTTCATCGATTTCCTGGGGAGACAATGCATCATGGAACACAACTATAAATGGATTAAGCAGAACAATTTCCATTTTGAGGGGTGCCAGTCGTAGAAATGGCGAAGTATTCATTTTATATTCGCAATGCAGATTTAATTGTGGCACAAATTGACCTCGACAACCTTGAGAATAAGATGTAATATTCTCCTTGGCAAGAGGTTTCATTTTGGGCTCATTTCTGATCATATTCTGGACGTAAGTTCTCAAATTGAATACTTGGGTTTTCTTTGATTTATTTCCCATCATCAGAGCATGATCCAAAATTGGCATAGCTGTGGAATAGTACTCTAAAACACAGATAACAAATGAGTCATCTGCACGAATTCAAGCGCAATTTACTCACTATTGTTAGCAAATGCACTGGCTATGAAATACACCAATCTCTCAGGGTCAGATCCCATCAGAGTCGGAGTTGTCTTATTGGAAATGAGCCATTTGGCAGTCTCGGCAAACCATTGCCTGGCCAAATGCGGTTTGCTGTGTTGATGCAGGAATTGGCCAATCCTATAAGTGTCCATTGCATTAAGACTTGATCTGCGGATGGCATTCTGATGGGTTATTCTGAGGAGTGCTACACAAATATAACTCACTCGTACTGCTTTCCGTTGAGCAATCCCTTCACCATGTCCCCAATTGTCAAATTATACACATCGCTCAGGCGTTGAATTGCCTCACAAGTCTCCTTCAGATCAGTTGGACTCGGCAGCTCTGATTTCTGCTGGGCGAGATGGAAGATGTGCGTCCAACCCACGGGCTCCTCAATGAACACCTTCCAATCAATCCAATCCACCAGCATGCGACGTATTAGTGAAAAGGCATTCAGAGGATTCGAAACATAATCTTCCATTTGTGACATGGCCTTATCGCTTTCCGCTTGCAATCGTGGAACAACACTGAGAAAACTAATAGCTACAGTTTCAAATAAATCAAGTTCGACTTGGGAACTTACCTTTTCAGTGTATTCAACTTTCTCTCCAGCTCATCCGCATAGCCGTTGAGGTTCTCAATGAGTTTGGCCTCCAGCAGGAGCAGCTTCACCATTCCCGAGACTGATGTCGAGTGACTTTCCTCCAACGTTTTATTTCCATTTGTTAAGATTATGGCAATGGCAATGGCAATGCAGAAAAATATCCATTTGAGTGAATCCATTTCGTGTTACGTTTTCAAACTGTTCAAAACTGACAACTCCAACAATGTTACTATAGTTCCTAACTTATTTTAGAGTTTGAATTTGAGAAAAAGAAAAGACTTTTGAATTGATGTGCTGTATTGCGTATGGGAACTGGGCAAATTGATTGCAGATTTTATTTCGAATTTTTCACATTTCTCATTTTTTTAAAGTTAATTAGGACCAGTCGTCGCTGTTCCTCGTACCCCTCTGTTTTCCCCTTACTAACTCGAGCTAATTCAGTGATGCAGCAAGCTGTAAATCGGCGTTTAAGTTATCCGCTGATTAGGTAGTCGGTGAGCTACTTGGTGGGGTAGTCTGTGAGCTACTTGTTGGGGTATTCGGTGGTATACCAACCTGGGATTGGACATTAACTGGTCCACCATGCAGGAATAATTTAATCAGCCCTTCGGTGGACTTTACCAAGCAAATTGCTAAGACGGCAAGGCTTAGGATCAACGTTGGGGTTCTCATTGCGATGTTTGTGGAATTCTTCTGAATGCTGACCTCTGTGTGGAGACCGAGAGCTATTTATATAAATTTCAATTTGGTGTTTGTTTCGCAGCTATGTCAATCATTTGCTTGAATTGTTTACTCTTTCTGTTTAACATTGCATTTTCTGCACGAATAATCTATGTGGATTTTTGCACAACTGTTGGCAGAATTTTTTGCGCAACTGAATATACCCGAATAAAATACGTTAGTCTGTTTGCTGTTTTTGCTGTTTCAACTGAACACGTTGGAAATTGGAAATAATCATATTTCGCATAAATAAACAAGTTGTTTTGAGGACGGCACTTTTTTGTGCCCACCTATGATCGAACTGGGGTTCAGAGAGTTGCGATTTATTTTAATGAATGTAAAACACGATAGTTTTACATTTCTTTCTTTCATGTGTTTTTATTGTTTTAGTTATTTTAAACTTTGCGTATGCGTTTGTATTCTATTAGATAAACTTGCATGTGCAAGTCACAGACAAAAGTTAGAGATGCGCTAGCATATGACGATACAAATTACGTTATGATCTTTATTCAATGTTGCGTTGGCTGCTGCTGGCTCCAACACAAGTTATTCATTATATATTTCGTATAATATTTGTAAAAGGTTGTTATGTATTCAGTCTGAATTAAAAACAGTTGACAAATATTAAAAATGTTTTTAAAAAATAAAACGATTAAAGTGAAATTCAAGTTACGAACTAAATGTAGAAATTTGGAAGTGGAAAATATAATATATTTTATATTATATATTAAATACGAAATTTAATTATTATTGGTTTTAAGAAGAGTGCATTGTAATTATAATAAATATTTGTACCCATGCCAAAGCGGATCTCTCAATTTAAGAGTTTTAGGGTATGATATTCAACTTAAAGGAAAAATATTTTAAATTAACATTATTTTGCTGTTGGCCCTTGTCTAATTTAATACATTTCATTTACTATTATGCCTAAGGTTATGCTTTGGTTTTTCGTATACGAAGCCGAGCTTTTGCCGGCGCCCTCTGTGAGAGAAAGTAGTACAGTGTCGAGCGAGTATTGGTTTTGCAAGTCCCATCGACTTACACCCATTTAAATAAATAAAAATATTAGCCACCAAGAGAAAATCCTCTGTGGACAAGTGCACCTCCAACAAACACACAAAAATACATTTTTTTTTTTAAATACATTTAAATTTTTTTCTAAATCAGCACCACACATATATTGAGTCGGTAACAATCAATTTCAAGCCCAGTCGCCGCCAAATAGGCAAGTTGAGAAAAAATAAAATAATAAAATCAGTAACTAAACTTTCTGCTGGAGAAGCTAAGAAAGTGAACAAATGCACAGCGAAGCCGGACGATTTCACAAGCCAAGTGGTCTCGAAGGGATTGATGCTGCAAATGAATGAATTAAATTAATTAAATATGTTTAATTATAATTAAGAATATTTGGTGGTGTATTAAGCACTGTGCCTATTAAATATTTGAAATGAAAGGTATTAGAGACAAACCCAACGTTCGAATAATCATAATATAATAATAATAATATAATCAATATACGAATAATATGCAGTAAAACCATTTCAATGACCATAAACGCCGGAATTATACTTTTAAATTTATTGAACAATAATCAATTTACCCCCAAGGCCAATCAGATGTCCCACCTACACAAGATCTCTTGGATGTGGAGAATATGCAAGTAAATGCATCAGATCCACAATTTTGGTTTTTACTTAAATTCTAATTTGGCGAGCAGCAAGAATGCTTCGATTTTAATGTGTGTCAATATGCAGTAAAGCTGTGTAAAATTGCACGAGCAAATCTCTCTTAAAGTTAGTATGAGAGAGCTTTCACTCAACTTTAATCGCACGTACAATGAGCGGAAGCTTATTGCGCTCCTTAAAGATCTGCGCGCTAAAGCTGAGCGGGCTTTCCATGTGGTATTAGAAATTAAGGCACAATATAAAAGGATGCTAACACTTTAATATGGAAGTCGCTGTCAACAGCCTGCCAAAAATAAATGAACAAATTACACTACCAAATAAACCAATAAATGAAAATCAAACACTTGATTAAATAAAAGTGAAAAAATAATTAAAAACAAGATTTATATTTCAGTACTGAAAAAAAGTAATAATAATGAAATAATTTGTACATAAATAAATAAGAATCTAATAAATGAAATAAGAAAAATAATTTAATAATTAAACAAATGAATAATTTTGTGTTGCACTAATACTCCATACGTTAAATTACAAGATTTTTTATTTCATTTTATAATCTTCAATCTGTAAAAAAAGAAATAATAAAATATCGGATTACAAAATATTACAATTTAAAATAGTTAAGACAAAACTGAATTTATTATATTAGAAAGCTTAAGTTATCCAAATTGCTTATCAAAATTTTGCTTCTTCCGAAAATGAATCAGGAATTCGAAAAATGTAAAATTGCTTAAATATTATTGATAATAAATTAATAAATATTAAAATATTAGATGTTACAATAGCCAAAGGAAAATGAATTAATGAATTATGATAATGAATTAATAATTAAATTGTTTTCTTTGGGAGTCATGCAACGCACAGGGATCATCAAATGTTATTATGTTCAGTTGATCCTGGAGTGTCCCCTCCAAATTAAATTTATGAGATTCGTCCAATTCCTTTTTCCTCTCTTCCCCCTTCCTAGCAATTTTGTTCGAACTACAACCGCACTCGATATCTTTTAAGGAACTTTATGAAACCTCGACCAACCGATACAGCCTGAACCACTTCTTGGAGGCTACATTATCGTCTTTGGTGCCTATGTGTGTATATATAATCATGTGTAATATATCACAGCTTCAAACTCAATATTTGAATAAATTATACTTGTTTTTATCTCGTAAGTCAGTGGGCTGCGTAAATTTTCCATCACACACACAAAACAAAAACTGGTGTTACACTAATAACTCACTCATACTGCGTTCCCTTGAGCAAT
>JAWNLC010000748.1:0-15087 GCA_035041535.1 Drosophila cognata | reverse complement strand
CAGAAATATGCAGAAAATTACAAAATGGCGGAAATATCAACAAAAACATCAGAAATTGTAGAAAAATACGAAAATGTGGTAAATCAACAAAAACTGCAGACAAATACGAAAAATACAAAAATTCGGAAAATAAAAGAACGGCTGATATTTACCAAAAAATACAAAATGGCGAAAAATAAACAAAACCAGTAGAAATGTTCAAAAAATTCTAAATAACGAAAAATAAAAAAAAACTGCAGAAATTTAGGTATAATGCGTAAATTCGCAAAATAAAATACCAAAACGAGGAAAATAAAAAAAAATTGCAGAAATATACGAAAAATACAAAATGGCGCAAAATCAACAGAAAACAGCAAAAATGTAAGGAAAATATGAAAATGCAGAAAAATCAACAACAACTGCAGACAAACACTAGAAATACAAATATTCGAAAAATAAAAAAACGGCTGATATTTACCAAAAAATACAAAATGGCGAAAAATAAACAAAACCAGTAGAAATGTTCAAAAAATTCTAAATAACGAAAAATAAAAAAAAAACTGCAGAAATTTAGGTATAATGCGTAAATGCGCAAAATAAAATAACAAAACGAGGAAAATAAAAAAAATTCAGAAATATGCGAAAAATACAAAATGGCGGAAAATCAACAGAAAACAGCAAAAATCTAAGGAAAATATGAAAATGCAGAAAAATCAACAACAACTGCAGACAAACACGAGAAATACAAATATTCGAAAAATAAAAAAACGGCTGATATTTACCAAAAAATACAAAAAGGGCGGAAAATAAACAAAACCAATAGAAATGTTGAAAAAATTCAAAACGGCGAAAAATAATAAAAAAAAACAACAGAAATTTAGGTATAATGCGTAAATGCGCGAAATAAAATAACAAAATGAGGAATATAAAAAAATTCAGAAATATGCGAAAAATACAAAATGGCGGAAAATCAACAGAAAACAGCAAAAATCTGAGGGAAATATGAAAATGCAGAAAATTACAAAATGGTGGAAAAATCAATAAAAAATTATGAAATTGGAGAAAATTCGAAAAGGCGGTAAATCAACAAGAGCTGCAGAAATTGCAGAAAAATACAAAAAATACGTAAAATAACAAAATGAGGAAAATAAAAAAGTCAGATATATGCGAAAAATACAAAATGGCAGAAAACAACAGAAATTTAAGAAAAATGCGAAAATGCGGTAAATCAACAAAAACTGCAGAAAAATACGAAAATAGCGGAAAATAAGAAATAAAAATGCAGAACATATGCGAAAAATACATAACGGCGGAAAATCAAAATACAGTAAGAAATTGTAGAAAATACGAAAATGTGGTAAATCAAAAAACGGTGCAGAAATTGCAGAAAAATACAAAAAATACGTTAAATAAAAAAATGCGGAAAAAAAATGCAGAAATATACGAAAAATACAAAATGGCGGAAAATTAACAATAAACAGCAGAAATATGCGAAAAATACGAAAATGCGGTAAATCAACACAAGCTGCAGACAAATACAAAATGGCCGAAAATAAGAAATAAAAATTCAGAAATATGCAAAAAATACAAAAATTCGGAAAATAAAAAACGGCTGATATTTACCAAAAAATACAAAAATGCGGAAAATAAACAAAACCAATAGAAATGTTGAAAAAATTCAAATTGGCGAAAAATAAAAAAAACAGCAGAAATTTAGGTATAATACGTAAATGCGCGATATAAAATAACAAAATGAGGAAAATAAAAAAAATTCAGAAATATGCGAAAAATACAAAATGGCGGAAAATCAACAGAAAACAGCAAAAATCTGAGGAAAATATGAAAATGCAGAAAATTACAAAATGGTGGAAAAATCAATAAAAAATTATGAAATTGGAGAAAATTCGAAAAGGCGGTAAATCAACAAAAGCTGCAGAAATTGCAGAAAAATACAAAAAATACGTAAAATAACAAAATGCGGAAAATAAAAAAAAAATCAGATATATGCGAAAAATACGAAGTGGCTGAAAACAGCAGAAATTTAAGAAAAATACGTAAATGCGGTAAATGAACAAAAACTGCAGAAATTGCAGAAAAATACAAAAAATACGTAAAATAACAAAATGAGGAAAATAAAAAAAAATCCGATATATGCGAAAAATACGAAGTGGCTGAAAACAGCAGAAATTTAAGAAAATTACGAAAATGCGGTAAATCAACAGAAACTGCAAAAAAATACGAAAAAGCGGAAAGTAAGAAAAAAAAATGCACAACTATGCGAAAAATACAAAACGGCGGAAAATCAAAATACAGTAAAAAATTGTAGAAAATACGAAAATGTGGTAAATCAACAAAAAACTGCAGAAAAATTCAAAATGGGGGAAAATAAGAAAAAAATGCAGAAATATGCGAAAAATACAAAATGCCGGAAATTCCAAAAAAAAAATTAAAAAATTGTAGAAAATGCGAAAATAAATCAAAAACGGGGCAGAAATAGCAGATAAATACAAAATTGGAGAAAATAAAAAAAAGCAGAAATTTACGAAAAATACGAAAATGCGGTAAATCATCAAAAACTGCAGAAAAATACAAAATGGCGGAAAATAAGAAATACAAATGCAGAAATATGTAAACAGTACAAAATGAGGAAAATCCTAAAAAAAATTAAGAAATTGTAGAAAATACGAAAATGTGGTAAATAAAAAACTGAGCAGAAATTGCAGGAAAATACAAAAAAATACGTTAAATAAAAAAATGCGGAAAAAAATGCAGAAATATACGAAAAATACAAAATGGTGGAAAATTAACAATAAACAGCAGAAATATGCGAAAAATACGAAAATGCGGTAAATCAACACAAGCTGCAGACAAATACAAAATGTCCGAAAATAAGAAATAAAAATTCAGAAATATGCGAAAAATACAAATATTAGAAAAATAAAAAAACGGCTGATATTTACCAAAAAATACCAAAATGCGGAAAATAAACAAAACCAATAGAAATGTTGAAAAAATTCAAATTGGCGAAAAATAAAAAAAAACTGCAGAAATTTAGGTATAATACGTAAATGCGCGATATAAAATAACAAAATGAGGAAAATAAAAAAAATTCAGAAATATGCGAAAAATACAAAATGGCGGAAAATCAACAGAAAACAGCAAAAATCTGAGGAAAATATGAAAATGCAGAAAATTACAAAATGGTGGAAAAATCAATAAAAAATTATGAAATTGGAGAAAATACGAAAATGCGGTAAATCAACAAAAGCTGCAGAAATGGCAGAAAATTACAAAAAATACATAAAATAACAAAATGCGGAAAATAAAAAAAAATCATATATATGCGAAAAATACAAAATGGCAGAAAACAGCAGAAGTTTAAGAAAAATACGAAAATGCGGTAAATCAATAAAAAACTGCAGAAAAATACAAAATGGGGGAAAATAAGAAAAAAATGCAGAAATATGCAAAAAATACAAAATGCCGGAAATTCCAAAAAAAAATTAAAAAATTGTAGAAAATACGAAAATAAATCAAAAACGGGGCAGAAATAGCAGAAAAATACAAAATTGCGGAAAATGCGGTAAATCAGCAAAAGCTGCAGAAAAATACAAAATGGCGGAAAATAAGAAATAAAAATGCAGAAATATGCGAGCAATACAAAATGGCGGAAAAACCTAAAAAAAATTAAGAAATTGTAGAAAATACGAAAATCTGGTAAATCAAAAAAGGAACAGAAATTGCAGAAAAATACAAAAAAATACGTTAAATAAAAAAATGCGGAAAAGTAAAAAAAAATGCGAAAATATACGAGAAATACAAAATGGCGGAAAAACAACAGAAAACAGCAGAAATTTACGAACCAAAAAATGGCGGAAAATCCACAAATCAGCAGAAATAAACGAAAAATACAAAAATGCGGAAAACCAACAAAAACTGCAGAAGTTTAGGAATAATGCAAAAATTCGCGAAATCAACAAAAAATGCAGAAATTGCAGAAAATTTAAAATGGCGGAAAATTAAAAAAACGAAGAAAATTAAGAACAAAAAAATTGCGTTAATTCAACAAAAACAGCAGAAATAAACGAAAAATATGAAAATATGTAAAACCGACAAGCTGCAGAAATTTGCTAAATGGCGGAAATACAATAAAAATTAAGAAATTGTAGAATATACGAAATTGTGGTAAATCAACAAAAACTGCAGAAATTCCAGAAAATACAAAATGGTCGAAAATAAAAAATAAAAATTCAGAAATATGCAAAAAATACAAAAATTCGGAAAATAAAATATCGGCTGATATTTACCAAAAAATAAAAAATGGCGGAAAATAAACGAAAACAATAGAAATGTTGAAAAAATTCAAAATGGCGAAAAATAAAAAAAAACAACAGAATTTTAGGTATAATGCGTAAATGCGCGAAATAAAATAACAAAATGAGGAAAATAAAAAAAATTCAGAAATATGCGAAAAATACAAAATGGCGGAAAATCAACAGAAAACAGCAAAAATCTGAGGAAAATATGAAAATGCAGAAAATTACAAAATGGCGGAAAAATCAATAAAAAATTATGATATTGGAGAAAATGCGGTAAATTAACAAAAGCTGCAGAAATTGCAGAACAATACAAAAATACATAAAATAACAAAATGCGGAGGATAAAAAATTCAGATATATGCGAAAAATACAAAATGGCAGAAAACAGCAGAAATTTAAGAAAAATACGAAAATGCGGTAATTCAACAAAAAACTGCAGAAAAATAAAAAATGGCGGAAAATAAGAAAAAAATGCAGAAATATTCAAAAAATACTTGCAGAAAATATGAAAATGCGGTAAATCAATAAAAATTGCAGAAATTGCAGAAAATACAAAATGGCGGAAAAACAACAGAAAACAGCAGAAAGTTAACCAAATACAAAAATGTGGTAAATCAACAAAAACAGCAGAAATAAACGAAAAATGCAAAAATGCGGAAAACCAACAAAAACTGCAGAAGTTTAGGAATAATGCAAAAATTCGCGAAATCAATAAAAATGCAGAAATTGCAGAAAATTTAAAATGGCGGAAAATTAAAAAAACGAAGAAATTTACGAACAAAAAAATGGCGGAAAATCAAGAAAAATAGCAGAAATAAACGAAAAATATGAAAATGTGTAAAACCGACACGCTGCAGAAATTGCAGAAATAAAAAATTATGAAATTGGAGAAAATACGAAAATGCGGTAAATTAACAAAAGCTGCAGAAATTGCAGAAAAATACAAAAATACATAAAATAACAAAATGCGGAGAATACAAAATTCAGATATATGCGAAAAATACAAAATGGCAGAAAACATCAGAAATTTAAGAAAAATACGAAAATGCGGTAAATCAACAAAAAACTTCAGAAAAATAAAAAATGGGGGAAAATAAGAAAAAAATGCAGAAATTTTCGAAAAATACTTTCAGAAAATACGAAAATGCGGTAAATCAATAAAAATTGCAGAAATTGTAGAAAATACAAAATGGCGGAAAAACAACAGAAAACAGCAGAAAGTTAACCAAATACAAAAATGTGGTAAATCAAATCAAATCAAAATCAAAAAAAACGAAGAAATTTACGAACAAAAAAATGGCGGAAAATCAAGAAAAATAGCAGAAATAAACGAAAAATACAAAAATGTGTAAAACCGACAAGCTGCAGAAATTACAGAAATACGATAAAAAATTAAGCAATTGTAGAATATACGAAAATGTGGTAAATCAAAAAAGATGCGGAAATTGCAGACAAATACAAAAAATACGTAAAATAACAATGCGGAAAAAAAATCAGAAATATGCAAAAAATACAAAATGGCGAAAAATCAAAAAAAATTTAAAGATTGTAGAAAATACGAAAATAAATCAAAAACTTGGCAGAAATAGCAGATAAATACAAAATTGGGGAAAATAAAAAAAGCAGAAATTTACGAAAAATACGAAAATGAGGTAAATCAGCAAAAACTGCAGAAAAATAAAAAATGGTGGAAAATAAGAAAAAATGCAGAAATATGCGAAAAATACAAAATGCCGGAAATTCCAAAAAAAATTAAAAAATTGTAGAAAATACGAAAATAAATCAAAAACGGGGCAGAAATATCAGAAAAATACAAAATTGCCGAAAATGCGATAAATCAGCAAAAACCGCAGAAAAATACAAAATGGCGGAAAATAAGAAATAAAAATGCAGAAATATGCAAACAATACAAAATGGCGGAAAATCCTAAAAAAATTAAGAAATTGTAGAAAATACGAAAATGCGGTAATTCAACAAAAAACTGCAGAAAAATAAAAAATGGGGGAAAATAAGAAAAAAATGCAGAAATATTCGAAAAATACCTGCAGAAAATACGAAAATGCGGTAAATCAACAAAAATTGCAGAAATTGCAGAAAATACAAAATGGCTGAAAAACAACAGAAAACAGCAGAAATTTAACCAAATACAATTGTCGGAGGCAGCAGCAGCCAACGCAACATTGAATAAATACCATAACGTCACATGCTTGCGCATCTCTTGCTTTTGTTTCTGACTTGCACATGCAAGCTTATCTTACTCTCACTATGCAAGCTTATCTGACTCTCGTTTTGACACGTGTCGGTCCCGGTCATGCATTGGCATATCGCGCAGTAATCTTAAATATTATTTATAAAATAAAATAACTAAGACATGAAAGAAAGTAATATAAAACTATCGTGTTTTATATTCATTAAAATAAGTCGCAACTATCTGATCCCCAGTTCGATCATAGGTGGGAACAAAAAAGTGCCGTCCTCAAAACAACAATAATGCGGTAAATCAACCAAAACTGCAGAAAAATACAAAATGGCGGAAAATAAGAAAAAAATTCAGAAATATTCGGAAAATACTTGTAGAAAATACGAAAATGCGGTAAATCAATAAAAATTGCAGAAAATACAAAATGGCGGAAAATTGAAAAACACCAGAAATTAACGAACAAAAAAATGCAGAAATAAATAAAAATGTGGTAAATGAAAAATGGGGCAGAAATTGCAGAAAAATACAAAAAAATACGTTAAATAAAAAAAAAATGCAAAAATATACGAAAAATACGAAATGGCGGAAAATCAACAAAAACAGCAGAAATAAACGAAAAATGCGAAAATGTGTAAAACCGACAAGCTGCAGAAATTGCAGAAATTTACAAAATGGCGGAAATACAATAAAAAATTAAGAAATTGTAGAAAATACGAAAATGTGGTAAATCAACAAAAACTGCAGACAAATACGAAAAATACAAAAATTCGGAAAATAAAAGAACGGCTGATATTTACCAAAAAATACAAAATGGCGAAAAATAAACAAAACCAGTAGAAATGTTCAAAAAATTCTAAATAACGAAAAATAAAAAAAACTGCAGAAATTTAAGAAAAATACGAAAATGCGGTAAATCAACAAAAACTGCAGAAAAATAAAAAATGGCGGAAAATAAGAAATAAAAATTCAAAAATATTCGAAAAATACAAAATGGCGGAAAAATCAACAAAAAATTAAGAAATTGTAGAAAATACGAAAATGCGGTAAATCAAAAAAGGTGCTGAAATTGCAGAAAAATACAAAAAATACGTATAATAAAAAAATGCGGAAAATAAAAAAAAACAGAAATATACGAAAAATACAAAATGGCGGAAAATCAACAAAAACAGCAGAAATTTAAGAAAAATACGAAAATGCGGTAAATCAACAAAAACTGCAGAAAAATAAAAAATGGCGGAAAATAAGAAATAAAAATTCAAAAAATATTCGAAAAATACAAAATGGCGGAAAATCAACAAAAAATTAAGAAATTGTAGAAAATACGAAAATGCGGTAAATCAAAAAAGGTGCTGAAATTGCAGCAAAAATACAAAAAATACGTATAATAAAAAAATGCGGAAAATAAAAAAAAAAGCAGAAATATACGAAAAATACAAAATGGCGGAAAATCAACAAAAAACAGCAGAAATTTAAGAAAAATACGAAAATGCGGCAAATCAACAAAAACTGCAGAAAAATAAAAAATGGCGGAAAATAAGAAATAAAAATTCAAAAATGTTCGAAAAATACAAAATGGCGAAAAATCAACAAAAAATTAAGAAATTGTAGAAAATACGAAAATGCGGTAAATCAAAAAAGGTGCTGAAATTGCAGAAAAATACAAAAAATACGTATAATAAAAAAATGCGGAAACTACAAAAAAAAAACAGAAATATACGAAAAATACAAAATGGCGGAAAATCAACAAAAACAGCAGAAATTTAAGAAAAATACGAAAATGCGGCAAATCAACCAAAACCGCAGATAAATAAAAAATGGCGAAAAATAAGAAATAAAAATTCAAAAATATTCGAAAAATACAAAATGGCGGAAACTCAACAAAAAATTAAGAAATGGTAGAAAATACGAAAATGCGGTAAATCAGAAAAAGGTGCTGAAATTGCAGAAAAATACAAAAAATACGTATAATAAAATAATGCGGAAAATAAAAAAAAAACAGAAATATACGAAAAATACAAAATGGCGGAAAATCAACAAAAACAGCAGAAATTTAAGAAAAATACGAAAATGCGGTAAATCAACAAAAACTGCAGAAAAAATAAATAATGGCGGAAAATAAGAAAGAAATAAAAATTCCAAAATATTCGAAAAATACCAAATGGGGAAAAATCAACAAAAAATTAAGAAATTGTAGAAAATACGAAAATGCGGTAAATCAAAAAAGGTGCTGAAATTGCAGAAAAATACAAAAAATACGTATAGTAAAAAAATGCGGAAAATAAAAAAAAAAACAGAAATATTCGAAAAATACCAAATGGCGGAAAATCAAACAAAAACTGCAGAAATTTAAGAAAAATACGAAAATGCGGTAAATCAACAAAAACTGCAGAAAAATAAAAAATGGCGGAAAATAAGAAATAAAAATTCAAAAATATTCGAAAAATACAAAACGGCCGAAAAATCAACAAAAAATTAAGAAATTGTAGAAAATACGAAAATGCGGTAAATCAAAAAAGGTGCTGAAATTGCAGAAAAATACAAAAAATACGTATAATAAAAAAATGCGGGAAATAAAAAAAGAACAGAAATATACGAAAAATACAAAATGGCGGAAAATCAACAAAAACAGCAGAAATTTAAGAAAAATACGAAAATGCGGTAAATCAACAAAAACTGCAGAAAAATAAAAAATGGCTGGAAATAAGAAATAAAAATTCAAAAATATTCGAAAAATACAAAACGGCGGAAACTCAACAAAACATTAAGAAATTGTAGAAAATACGAAAATGCGGTAAATCAACAAAAAGGTGCTGAAATTGCACGAAAAATACAAAAAATACGTATAATAAAAAAATGCGGAAAATAAAAAAAAACAGAAATATACGAAAAATACAAAATGGCGGAAAATCAACAAAAACAGCAGAAATTTAAGAAAAATACGAAAATGCGGTAAATCAACAAAAACTGCAGAAAAATAAAAAATGGCGGAAAATAAGAAATAAAAATTCAAAAATATTCGAAAAATACAAAATGGCGGAAAATCAACAAAAAATTAAGAAATTGTAGAAAATACGAAAATGCGGTAAATCAAAAAAGGTGCTGAAATTGCAGAAAAATACAAAAAATACGTATAATAAAAAAATGCGGAAAATAAAAAAAAACAGAAATATACGAAAAATACAAAATGGCGGAAAATCAACAAAAACAGCAGAAATTTAAGAAAAATACGAAAATGCGGTAAATCAACAAAAACTGCAGAAAAATAAAAAATGGCGGAAAATAAGAAATAAAAATTCAAAAATATTCGAAAAATACAAAATGGCGGAAAATCAACAAAAAATTAAGAAATTGTAGAAAATACGAAAATGCGGTAAATCAAAAAAGGTGCTGAAATTGCAGAAAAATACAAAAAATACGTATAATAAAAAAATGCGGAAAATAAAAAAAAACAGAAATATACGAAAAATACAAAATGGCGGAAAATCAACAAAAACAGCAGAAATTTAAGAAAAATACGAAAATGCGGTAAATCAACAAAAACTGCAGAAAAATAAAAAATGGCGGAAAATAAGAAATAAAAATTCAAAAATATTCGAAAAATACAAAATGGCGGAAAATCAACAAAAAATTAAGAAATTGTAGAAAATACGAAAATGCGGTAAATCAAAAAAGGTGCTGAAATTGCAGAAAAATACAAAAAATACGTATAATAAAAAAATGCGGAAAATAAAAAAAACAGAAATATACGAAAAATACAAAATGGCGGAAAATCAACAAAAACAGCAGAAATTTAAGAAAAATACGAAAATGCGGTAAATCAACAAAAACTGCAGAAAAATAAAAAATGGCGGAAAATAAGAAATAAAAATTCAAAAATATTCGAAAAATACAAAATGGCGGAAAATCAACAAAAAATTAAGAAATTGTAGAAAATACGAAAATGCGGTAAATCAAAAAAGGTGCTGAAATTGCAGAAAAATACAAAAAATACGTATAATAAAAAAATGCGGAAAATAAAAAAAAACAGAAATATTCGAAAAATACAAAATGGCGGAAAATCAACAAAAACAGCAGAAATTTAAGAAAAATACGAAAATGCGGTAAATCAACAAAAACTGCAGAAAAATAAAAAATGGCGGAAAATAAGAAATAAAAATTCAAAAATATTCGAAAAATACAAAATGGCGGAAAATCAACAAAAAATTAAGAAATTGTAGAAAATACGAAAATGCGGTAAATCAAAAAGGTGCTGAAATTGCAGAAAAATACAAAAAATACGTATAATAAAAAATGCGGAAATAAAAAAACAGAAATATTCGAAAAATACAAAATGGCGGAAAATCAACAAAAACAGCAGAAATTTAAGAAAAATACGAAAATGCGGTAAATCAACAAAAACTGCAGAAAAATAAAAAATGGCGGAAAATAAGAAATAAAAATTCAAAAATATTCGAAAAATACAAAATGGCGGAAAATCAACAAAAAATTAAGAAATTGTAGAAAATACGAAAATGCGGTAAATCAAAAAGGCGCTGAAATTGCAAATACAAAAAATACGTATAATAAATAAATGCAAAATAAAAAAACAGCAGATTTGAAAAATACGAAATTGCGAAATATTATTTCATTTTCCGCCAATTTAGAATTTTCTGCAGTTTCGGTTGATCTACCGCATTTTCGTATTATACGTAAATTTCTGTATTTTTGTGAATTTCAGCACATTTTGTGATTTACGCATTTTCGTATTTGTTTTGCATTTTCGTATTTTCCGCATTTTTTTATTATACGTATTTTTTGTATTTTTATGCAATTTCAGCACCTTTTTTGATTTACCGCATTTTCGTATTTTCTACAATTTCTTAATTTTTTGTTGATTTTCCGCCATTTTGTATTTTTCGAATATTTTTGAATTTTTATTTCTTATTTTCCGCCATTTTTTATTTTTCTGCAGTTTTTGTTGATTTACCGCATTTTCGTATTTTTCTTAAATTTCTGCTGTTTTTGTTGATTTTCCGCCATTTTGTATTTTTCGAATATTTCTGTTTTTTTTATTTTCCGCATTTTTTTATTATACGTATTTTTTGTATTTTTCTGCAATTTCAGCACCTTTTTTGATTTACCGCATTTTCGTATTTTCTACAATTTCTTAATTTTTTGTTGATTTTCCGCCATTTTGTATTTTTCGAATATTTTTGAATTTTTATTTCTTATTTTCCGCCATTTTTTATTTTTCTGCAGTTTTTGTTGATTTACCGCATTTTCGTATTTTTCTTACAATTTCTGCTTTTTTGTTGATTTTCCGCCATTTTCGAATATTTTTGTTGATTTTCCGCCGATTTTCGTATTTTTCTTATTTCGCTGTTTTTGTTGATTTTCGCATTTTGTATTTTTGAAATTTCTGTTTTTTTTTTATTTTCCGCATTTTTTTATTATACGTATTTTTTGTATTTTTCTGCAATTTCAGCACCTTTTTTGATTTACCGCATTTTCGTATTTTCTACAATTTCTTAATTTTTTGTTGATTTTCCGCCATTTTGTATTTTTCGAATATTTTTGAATTTTTATTTCTTATTTTCCGCCATTTTTTATTTTTCTGCAGTTTTTGTTGATTTACCGCATTTTCGTATTTTTCTTAAATTTCTGCTGTTTTTGTTGATTTTCCGCCATTTTGTATTTTTCGTATATTTCTGTTTTTTTTTTATTTTCCGCATTTTTTTATTATACGTATTTTTTGTATTTTTCTGCAATTTCAGCACCTTTTTTGATTTACCGCATTTTCGTATTTTCTACAATTTCTTAATTTTTTGTTGATTTTCCGCCATTTTGTATTTTTCGAATATTTTTGAATTTTTATTTCTTATTTTCCGCCATTTTTTATTTTTCTGCAGTTTTTGTTGATTTACCGCATTTTCGTATTTTTCTTAAATTTCTGCTGTTTTTGTTGATTTTCCGCCATTTTGTATTTTTCGTATATTTCTGTTTTTTTTTTATTTTCCGCATTTTTTTATTATACGTATTTTTTGTATTTTTCTGCAATTTCAGCACCTTTTTTGATTTACCGCATTTTCGTATTTTCTACAATTTCTTAATTTTTTGTTGATTTTCCGCCATTTTGTATTTTTCGAATATTTTTGAATTTTTATTTCTTATTTTCCGCCATTTTTTATTTTTCTGCAGTTTTTGTTGATTTACCGCATTTTCGTATTTTTCTTAAATTTCTGCTGTTTTTGTTGATTTTCCGCCATTTTGTATTTTTCGTATATTTCTGTTTTTTTTTTATTTTCCGCATTTTTTTATTATACGTATTTTTTGTATTTTTCTGCAATTTCAGCACCTTTTTTGATTTACCGCATTTTCGTATTTTCTACAATTTCTTAATTTTTTGTTGATTTTCCGCCATTTTGTATTTTTCGAATATTTTTGAATTTTTATTTCTTATTTTCCGCCATTTTTTATTTTTCTGCAGTTTTTGTTGATTTACCGCATTTTCGTATTTTTCTTAAATTTCTGCTGTTTTTGTTGATTTTCCGCCATTTTGTATTTTTCGTATATTTCTGTTTTTTTTTTATTTTCCGCATTTTTTTATTATACGTATTTTTTGTATTTTTCTGCAATTTCAGCACCTTTTTTGATTTACCGCATTTTCGTATTTTCTACAATTTCTTAATTTTTTGTTGATTTTCCGCCATTTTGTATTTTTCGAATATTTTTGAATTTTTATTTCTTATTTTCCGCCATTTTTTATTTTTCTGCAGTTTTTGTTGATTTACCGCATTTTCGTATTTTTCTTAAATTTCTGCTGTTTTTGTTGATTTTCCGCCATTTTGTATTTTTCGAATATTTCTGTTTTTTTTTATTTTCCGCATTTTTTTATTATACGTATTTTTTGTATTTTTCTGCAATTTCAGCACCTTTTTTGATTTACCGCATTTTCGTATTTTCTACAATTTCTTAATTTTTTGTTGATTTTCCCCATTTTGTATTTTTCGAATATTTTTGAATTTTTATTTCTTATTTTCCGCCATTTTTTATTTTTCTGCAGTTTTTGTTGATTTACCGCATTTTCGTATTTTTCTTAAATTTCTGCTGTTTTTGTTGATTTTCCGCCATTTTGTATTTTTCGTATATTTCTGTTTTTTTTTTATTTTCCGCATTTTTTTATTATACGTATTTTTTGTATTTTTCTGCAATTTCAGCACCTTTTTTGATTTACCGCATTTTCGTATTTTCTACAATTTCTTAATTTTTTGTTGATTTTCCGCCATTTTGTATTTTTCGAATATTTTTGAATTTTTATTTCTTATTTTCCGCCATTTTTTATTTTTCTGCAGTTTTTGTTGATTTACCGCATTTTCGTATTTTTCTTAAATTTCTGCTGTTTTTGTTGATTTTCCGCCATTTTGTATTTTTCGTATATTTCTGTTTTTTTTTTATTTTCCGCATTTTTTTATTATACGTATTTTTTGTATTTTTCTGCAATTTCAGCACCTTTTTTGATTTACCGCATTTTCGTATTTTCTACAATTTCTTAATTTTTTGTTGATTTTCCGCCATTTTGTATTTTTCGAATATTTTTGAATTTTTATTTCTTATTTTCCGCTATTTTTTATTTTTCTGCAGTTTTTGTTATTTACCGCATTTTCGTATTTTTCTCAAATTTCTGCTGTTTTTGTTGATTTTCCGCCATTTTGTATTTTTCGTATATTTCTGTTTTTTTTTTATTTTCCGCATTTTTTTATTATACGTATTTCTTGTATTTTTTGCAATTTCAGCCCCTTTTTTGATTTACCGCATTTTCGTATTTTCTACAATTTCTTAATTTTTTGTTGATTTTCCGCCATTTTGTATTTTTCGAATATTTTTTAATTTTTATTTCTTATTTTCCGCCATTTTTTATTTTTCTGCAGTTTTTGTTGATTTACCGCATTTTCGTATTTTTCTTAAATTTCTGCTGTTTTTGTTGATTTTCCGCCATTTTGTATTTTTCGTATATTTCTGTTTTTTTTATTTTCCGCATTTTTTTTTATACGTATTTTTTGTATTTTTCTGCAATTTCAGCACCTTTTTTGATTTACCGCATTTTCGTATTTTCTACAATTTCTTAATTTTTTGTTGATTTTCCGCCATTTTGTATTTTTCGAATATTTTTGAATTTTTATTTCTTATTTTCCGCCATTTTTTATTTTTCTGCAGTTTTTGTTGATTTACCGCATTTTCGTATTTTTCTTAAATTTCTGCTGTTTTTGTTGATTTTCCGCCATTTTGTATTTTTCGTATATTTCTGTTTTTTTTTTATTTTCCGCATTTTTTTATTATACGTATTTTTTGTATTTTTCTGCAATTTCAGCACCTTTTTTGATTTACCGCATTTTCGTATTTTCTACAATTTCTTAATTTTTTGTTGATTTTCCGCCATTTTGTATTTTTCGAATATTTTTGAATTTTTATTTCTTATTTTCCGCCATTTTTTATTTTTCTGCAGTTTTTGTTGATTTACCGCATTTTCGTATTTTTCTTAAATTTCTGCTGTTTTTGTTGATTTTCCGCCATTTTGTATTTTTCGTATATTTCTGTTTTTTTTTTATTTTC
>JAWNLC010000746.1:0-10022 GCA_035041535.1 Drosophila cognata | reverse complement strand
ATGCCAACGCCGGTGGAAACCTGGACTATTGATCAGGTATTCACATACATCAAGCGCTTACATCCGCAGCACGCCGAACTCTTCAAGACCCACGAAATTGACGGGAGAGCTTTGATGTTGCTCACGTTAGATACGATCATGAATTATTTTGGTCTTGTGCTTGGTACGGCGCTGCACATATACGTCACAGTGCAGAACTTGCAGACTGCAGAGAATATTGATATTGATAGTTCCGACGATTAGTTTCTAATTTTCTAATTTTGTATTTTTGATTGAAATTAATTTGGATTAATGAAGTTCCACAAGTTTGTTTCTCATTCGCATTTATATTTTCATACAGCAATTAAAGTAGATTAAATGAATTCTCAAGTCTTTTCTTTTCTTGTTGCCAAATTTCCCATTATATGGTTGTGCCCAGTCATATGATCAATATGTCGAGTTATATACATACTCAATTGGGAGTTATATCTTGAAAATTGAATTGCGTATGGCAAACGAGACGCCCTATGCCATGGTCTTTAAGAAATGGACAGACTGTTGTTTGCTGATTAGCTTATGGGTTCGGTAGGAAGGAACCAGGAAGCACCTTCTGTCTTAAACCTACTGTTCCACAGCTTTAGTCAACTTTAATGCTTACTTTCATTTGAGTGCTATTAAAGGAAAACTTTAATATTTATAATATATATTAACAGCTGTGCTAAATTACCTTTCGTTTTTATTGTTTAACAAAAGATATAGCTTACTTTATTTGCGTTGTTCCAACCTGAAGAGGTTCCAATGCAGCACTGAGCCAGCAACTGTGGCAACACCAAAAGGCAAGCAGCTTTCCACTTGGCAACCGAGCTGCGCTGATTTTAGCCACGTAAATTGGCAACGTGTGTAAACAGCGACATTATTTAGCCAAGCAATTGCAATAAGTGTGTGGAGCAAACCTAAGAATGAACCGCTCCACTTGACCATACGACGCCGAACCGTGACTGAAAAACATGGCAAATGGAAAATTCAATAGAAATAAAGGTTTAGCTAAAGCAACATTTTCACCTAATTTTCCAAATGTTCGATGCCCGAAGTTCAAAATATTCGACTGATGACGAAAACCTTTTTTCAAAATAGAATTATTCGAAAACAACAATTTGCAATTATAATCAAATATTTTTGAATAAGCCCTGTAAAGGTTAATTTCTTATGTGAACTAAAACATTTATCAGGTGACTATTTTGACGATCATGAACTAAACTAAATAATGATCGTAGATCACTGCAAAGTTACTTTTGATTGGTTCCATAAATAGTTCGTCAAAATCGTCAGTTCTTGCTTGGCAATTTGCCTGGCTTCGACCTTAATTTTTAGTTGTTGTTGTAAATCAATCTTATTTAAAAAAAAAAATGCAAAAGTTTTTAATTGAAATGCAACATTTTGCGAGGCTTTGAGTGTTCACTGTGTTATTAGAACAATTATCATATGATTTATCACGCTTTTCATAGGCAACATCAGTCCAGATTTGTGCAACCATTTCCAGTTTGCTTCTAGCTGAATTAAACCTAGAAATACCATATTGATAAAAAGTGTTGAATCGTTTTATTAACATTGATAAGAACAAAAAATAGCAATACCATTAAATAGGCAAAGTGCATAAATATATATATATATATATATATATATATATATATTCGATTATAGGTACGTAAATGCTATTTAAATTGACTATTGCATAAGGTTTTAGTTTTTTTGGTGTTTTTTGTCATTGTTTGGTAGCAAGTTTGTTAACGTTGCTTCGGCATTGCCGAATTAAATAATAGATTAAGGAAAACATTCAAAAGGCAAACAATATGCAAATACAAATAGAAAAACAAATACCATAAGTGGAGAATACAACAAAATGTGGATATTGTCTGCGAATTGCATATTTATATTTGCATATGTAACCTACTGCATTCCTAGCACAGTTGTGGAATTGAACAATATTTGAATTGAGACATTTGCAAACCAACAATAAACAAATTCGAATTGAAATATTTTAGAAAATGCCCTAAGGCTTAACCAATACATATATTTATAATTAGCCACTAAGTATAAGTGAACAATTTTGATCGAAGAAATTGATTGTAAACATTTTGAAATACAGCATTTTTTTTCTTTATGATAATCTGAAACTCCATTAAATTTACGTATTATATATAAGGTATTTAGCAGTCGCACTAGTGCAATGCAAACGCGCATAAAGTTAAGTCAAAAACAAAAAACAAAAAGTAAAAAACAAAAATTAAAGGAATATGCAAAAATTGTATTTGGAATGCAATTTGCATGCCTAGCAAAATAACTAACAACCAAAAATGAAAGCTAAATTATTATATTTGAATATGAATGTTTATACCACAAATTTAATTCATGTGTTAATAAAGCTACATGTATTTACAAAATGCATATGAATGGAAATAAATGCAACAAATATTTGCAAAACTATTCCTTTGTTTGATTATTTAGCTCAATTCGAAAGGTTTGAATGGTGGCAGGTAAGCTTCCTCACATAAATATGTATTCTGCCACAAAATTATTTTTGGCTTCTTAACAGATTTCAGAGACGGCATTAACTTTGAACTATTGGCTTACAATAACAAAATATTTGTCTACTAGACTCCAAAGTCCACAACTGGTGCAAGTTATTTTTGCATAATTGTTTTAATAATATAGTTCTTGAATTTCTGAAAACTTTAAGGATGGAGCAAAAAATGAGATAAGAGGGAACTTAATATATGACATATGTTTTGAAATATATATATAGATCGGAGTCCGCCACATCGGACCAAATCGGTAGAAGGAAAGAAAGCAGCATTCAGAGCAGATGAAGCTCTGATACAAACTTATTTTAGAAGATAATGCGAACAGGGCCAGTAAACATGGCAGATTTGCTCTCCGGCTATACATGATCTGCTGATTGGACGTCCCTGTTAACTTTCCGGAAATTGAAGATATCATGAGGTCCCTGACAATGAGCAGCTGAACGAGGCTGTGTTATGTCGTAGGAACTGGATCGGTTTCCAGCAGTGCTCTCAAATGCTCCAAATTCTCATTGCAATAAAAACCAGGTAACAGGTACCAGGTCCGTTAAAAGTTGCCACACTTCGCATAGCTTCATTGGCAGTTGGACAAGCTGTCTTTTGATCTTAAGGGAAGAGACTGAGAAAAAAATAAATATAATTATCATACTTAATTGACAACATTTTCAACTTGAATCTCAAGCATACCCGATGGCAGATATACATTCGTTTGCTGACAGTCCTGACAGTTTTTTAAATTATACTCTTGGGTTCCCTGTGGCATGTTTGGCATGGAGTCGAATCAGCGGTGAATATTGTTATTCTTCTGTTACTATTAGGCACTGTCGTCAGCTCCAGTAAGCCCTGCGAATTATGCGAAATTAATTTCACAGTATATTGGTTATATTTAGGTATATATATATGCTTACAATAATGCCACGATCCACCATCCAAAGCGATCACGGTGAAGATACTGTCCCTTGTCAACCGTTTAAATTGCACACACTATAAAACAAATTTGCATATTGATATAAAAGCATATTCCAAATTGTTTCTTCTTATACATATACATGTACACATACATAGACATATCCATATCCATATCCATATACATATTATTAGACATATACATACAATATAATCACGAACATATCTAGTGTTGTACAAAAACATCGTAAGTTTTCTGGATATCTAACACTTTTTAGTGTGTAGTAAATGCAAAAAAATGTAAATACCAATTGAACATTAGGTGTAAAGTGTGCACAAACCAACTAAATATTTATATGATTTGCGAAAACGATTTATTTCTGGGTGAACTCAATTTGGCATCTATGCTTATCGGAGCTATCGATAACATTCGGCTTCTTCGTCGTTAGCGATTCAATCAGAGAGAAAACGTTTTTCCATTTATATATAATATATCTTGCCACCATGCCCAAGAGACCAGGAAATATGGCAAACAGCGCAAGCGTGCATGCAACACCGCTCAATGCGTGCCTCGGTTGTAAGAAAGCCATACTCGTCTGCAGTGCTTGCAACGGCCGATGTGAGTAGCAAATAATAAACACTAAAAAACGGTTTGCATAAAAATTTTGTAGTAGTAGTGTTGGTGTATGTGTGTTTAAATTACAATTGTGCTTTTTTTTTGTTTTACAGGGCACGTTGACTGTTTGCCAAGTACGTCAGCGGAGCGGTACAGCTCGAGGCGCGTAGCTGCCCGACAATGGAAGTGCCCAATATGCTGGAAAGCACACCTGACGAAGCCTGCGACCAAAGTGGTCGGTCGTCCTCCACGTGCTGTCTGTGGCTCAAAGGAGAACAAGGCGAACCAGGAGAATCAGCAGGACCAGCCGACTGATTTACCATGCGTCGGCTGTAAGAGAGCCATATTCGTCTGCAGTGCTTGCAACGGCCGATGTGAGTAGCAAATAATAAACACTAAAAAACGGTTTGCATAAAAATGTAGTAGTAGTAGTGTTGGTGTATGTGTGTTTAAACTACAATTGTGTTTTTTTTTTTGTTTTACAGGGCACGTTGACTGTTTGCCAAGTACCTCAGCGGAGCGGTACAGCTCGAGGCGCGTAACTGCCCAACAATGGAAGTGCCCAATATGCTGGAAAGCACACCTGTCGAAGACTGCGCCCAAAGTGGTCGGTCGTCCTGCGCGTGCTGTCGGTCGTCCTGCACGTGCTGTCGGTCGTCCTGCACGTGCTGTCGGTCGTCCTGCACGTGCTGTCGGTCGTCCTGCACGTGCTGTCGGTCGTCCTGCACGTGCTGTCTGTGGCTCAAAGGAGATCAAGGAGAACCAGGAGAATCAGCAGGACCAGCCGACTGATTTACCAATGCCAACGCCGGTGGAAACCTGGACTATTGATCAGGTATTCACATACATCAAGCGCTTACATCCGCAGCACGCCGAACTCTTCAAGACCCACGAAATTGACGGGAGAGCTTTGATGTTGCTCACGTTAGATACGATCATGAATTATTTTGGTCTTGTGCTTGGTACGGCGCTGCACATATACGTCACAGTGCAGAACTTGCAGACTGCAGAGAATATTGATATTGATAGTTCCGACGATTAGTTTCTAATTTTCTAATTTTGTATTTTTGATTGAAATTAATTTGGATTAATGAAGTTCCACAAGTTTGTTTCTCATTCGCATTTATATTTTCATACAGCAATTAAAGTAGATTAAATGAATTCTCAAGTCTTTTCTTTTCTTGTTGCCAAATTTCCCATTATATGGTTGTGCCCAGTCATATGATCAATATGTCGAGTTATATACATACTCAATTGGGAGTTATATCTTGAAAATTGAATTGCGTATGGCAAACGAGACGCCCTATGCCATGGTCTTTAAGAAATGGACAGACTGTTGTTTGCTGATTAGCTTATGGGTTCGGTAGGAAGGAACCAGGAAGCACCTTCTGTCTTAAACCTACTGTTCCACAGCTTTAGTCAACTTTAATGCTTACTTTCATTTGAGTGCTATTAAAGGAAAACTTTAATATTTATAATATATATTAACAGCTGTGCTAAATTACCTTTCGTTTTTATTGTTTAACAAAAGATATAGCTTACTTTATTTGCGTTGTTCCAACCTGAAGAGGTTCCAATGCAGCACTGAGCCAGCAACTGTGGCAACACCAAAAGGCAAGCAGCTTTCCACTTGGCAACCGAGCTGCGCTGATTTTAGCCACGTAAATTGGCAACGTGTGTAAACAGCGACATTATTTAGCCAAGCAATTGCAATAAGTGTGTGGAGCAAACCTAAGAATGAACCGCTCCACTTGACCATACGACGCCGAACCGTGACTGAAAAACATGGCAAATGGAAAATTCAATAGAAATAAAGGTTTAGCTAAAGCAACATTTTCACCTAATTTTCCAAATGTTCGATGCCCGAAGTTCAAAATATTCGACTGATGACGAAAACCTTTTTTCAAAATAGAATTATTCGAAAACAACAATTTGCAATTATAATCAAATATTTTTGAATAAGCCCTGTAAAGGTTAATTTCTTATGTGAACTAAAACATTTATCAGGTGACTATTTTGACGATCATGAACTAAACTAAATAATGATCGTAGATCACTGCAAAGTTACTTTTGATTGGTTCCATAAATAGTTCGTCAAAATCGTCAGTTCTTGCTTGGCAATTTGCCTGGCTTCGACCTTAATTTTTAGTTGTTGTTGTAAATCAATCTTATTTAAAAAAAAAAATGCAAAAGTTTTTAATTGAAATGCAACATTTTGCGAGGCTTTGAGTGTTCACTGTGTTATTAGAACAATTATCATATGATTTATCACGCTTTTCATAGGCAACATCAGTCCAGATTTGTGCAACCATTTCCAGTTTGCTTCTAGCTGAATTAAACCTAGAAATACCATATTGATAAAAAGTGTTGAATCGTTTTATTAACATTGATAAGAACAAAAAATAGCAATACCATTAAATAGGCAAAGTGCATAAATATATATATATATATATATATATATATATATATATTCGATTATAGGTACGTAAATGCTATTTAAATTGACTATTGCATAAGGTTTTAGTTTTTTTGGTGTTTTTTGTCATTGTTTGGTAGCAAGTTTGTTAACGTTGCTTCGGCATTGCCGAATTAAATAATAGATTAAGGAAAACATTCAAAAGGCAAACAATATGCAAATACAAATAGAAAAACAAATACCATAAGTGGAGAATACAACAAAATGTGGATATTGTCTGCGAATTGCATATTTATATTTGCATATGTAACCTACTGCATTCCTAGCACAGTTGTGGAATTGAACAATATTTGAATTGAGACATTTGCAAACCAACAATAAACAAATTCGAATTGAAATATTTTAGAAAATGCCCTAAGGCTTAACCAATACATATATTTATAATTAGCCACTAAGTATAAGTGAACAATTTTGATCGAAGAAATTGATTGTAAACATTTTGAAATACAGCATTTTTTTTCTTTATGATAATCTGAAACTCCATTAAATTTACGTATTATATATAAGGTATTTAGCAGTCGCACTAGTGCAATGCAAACGCGCATAAAGTTAAGTCAAAAACAAAAAACAAAAAGTAAAAAACAAAAATTAAAGGAATATGCAAAAATTGTATTTGGAATGCAATTTGCATGCCTAGCAAAATAACTAACAATCAAAAATGAAAGCTAAATTATTATATTTGAATATGAATGTTTATACCACAAATTTAATTCATGTGTTAATAAAGCTACATGTATTTACAAAATGCATATGAATGGAAATAAATGCAACAAATATTTGCAAAACTATTCCTTTGTTTGATTATTTAGCTCAATTCGAAAGGTTTGAATGGTGGCAGGTAAGCTTCCTCACATAAATATGTATTCTGCCACAAAATTATTTTTGGCTTCTTAACAGATTTCAGAGACGGCATTAACTTTGAACTATTGGCTTACAATAACAAAATATTTGTCTACTAGACTCCAAAGTCCACAACTGGTGCAAGTTATTTTTGCATAATTGTTTTAATAATATAGTTCTTGAATTTCTGAAAACTTTAAGGATGGAGCAAAAAATGAGATAAGAGGGAACTTAATATATGACATATGTTTTGAAATATATATATAGATCGGAGTCCGCCACATCGGACCAAATCGGTAGAAGGAAAGAAAGCAGCATTCAGAGCAGATGAAGCTCTGATACAAACTTATTTTAGAAGATAATGCGAACAGGGCCAGTAAACATGGCAGATTTGCTCTCCGGCTATACATGATCTGCTGATTGGACGTCCCTGTTAACTTTCCGGAAATTGAAGATATCATGAGGTCCCTGACAATGAGCAGCTGAACGAGGCTGTGTTATGTCGTAGGAACTGGATCGGTTTCCAGCAGTGCTCTCAAATGCTCCAAATTCTCATTGCAATAAAAACCAGGTAACAGGTACCAGGTCCGTTAAAAGTTGCCACACTTCGCATAGCTTCATTGGCAGTTGGACAAGCTGTCTTTTGATCTTAAGGGAAGAGACTGAGAAAAAAATAAATATAATTATCATACTTAATTGACAACATTTTCAACTTGAATCTCAAGCATACCCGATGGCAGATATACATTCGTTTGCTGACAGTCCTGACAGTTTTTTAAATTATACTCTTGGGTTCCCTGTGGCATGTTTGGCATGGAGTCGAATCAGCGGTGAATATTGTTATTCTTCTGTTACTATTAGGCACTGTCGTCAGCTCCAGTAAGCCCTGCGAATTATGCGAAATTAATTTCACAGTATATTGGTTATATTTAGGTATATATATATGCTTACAATAATGCCACGATCCACCATCCAAAGCGATCACGGTGAAGATACTGTCCCTTGTCAACCGTTTAAATTGCACACACTATAAAACAAATTTGCATATTGATATAAAAGCATATTCCAAATTGTTTCTTCTTATACATATACATGTACACATACATAGACATATCCATATCCATATCCATATACATATTATTAGACATATACATACAATATAATCACGAACATATCTAGTGTTGTACAAAAACATCGTAAGTTTTCTGGATATCTAACACTTTTTAGTGTGTAGTAAATGCAAAAAAATGTAAATACCAATTGAACATTAGGTGTAAAGTGTGCACAAACCAACTAAATATTTATATGATTTGCGAAAACGATTTATTTCTGGGTGAACTCAATTTGGCATCTATGCTTATCGGAGCTATCGATAACATTCGGCTTCTTCGTCGTTAGCGATTCAATCAGAGAGAAAACGTTTTTCCATTTATATATAATATATCTTGCCACCATGCCCAAGAGACCAGGAAATATGGCAAACAGCGCAAGCGTGCATGCAACACCGCTCAATGCGTGCCTCGGTTGTAAGAAAGCCATACTCGTCTGCAGTGCTTGCAACGGCCGATGTGAGTAGCAAATAATAAACACTAAAAAACGGTTTGCATAAAAATTTTGTAGTAGTAGTGTTGGTGTATGTGTGTTTAAATTACAATTGTGCTTTTTTTTTGTTTTACAGGGCACGTTGACTGTTTGCCAAGTACGTCAGCGGAGCGGTACAGCTCGAGGCGCGTAGCTGCCCGACAATGGAAGTGCCCAATATGCTGGAAAGCACACCTGACGAAGCCTGCGACCAAAGTGGTCGGTCGTCCTCCACGTGCTGTCTGTGGCTCAAAGGAGAACAAGGCGAACCAGGAGAATCAGCAGGACCAGCCGACTGATTTACCATGCGTCGGCTGTAAGAGAGCCATATTCGTCTGCAGTGCTTGCAACGGCCGATGTGAGTAGCAAATAATAAACACTAAAAAACGGTTTGCATAAAAATGTAGTAGTAGTAGTGTTGGTGTATGTGTGTTTAAACTACAATTGTGTTTTTTTTTTTGTTTTACAGGGCACGTTGACTGTTTGCCAAGTACCTCAGCGGAGCGGTACAGCTCGAGGCGCGTAACTGCCCAACAATGGAAGTGCCCAATATGCTGGAAAGCACACCTGTCGAAGACTGCGCCCAAAGTGGTCGGTCGTCCTGCGCGTGCTGTCGGTCGTCCTGCACGTGCTGTCGGTCGTCCTGCACGTGCTGTCGGTCGTCCTGCACGTGCTGTCGGTCGTCCTGCACGTGCTGTCGGTCGTCCTGCACGTGCTGTCTGTGGCTCAAAGGAGATCAAGGAGAACCAGGAGAATCAGCAGGACCAGCCGACTGATTTACCAATGCCAACGCCGGTGGAAACCTGGACTATTGATCAGGTATTCACATACATCAAGCGCTTACATCCGCAGCACGCCGAACTCTTCAAGACCCACGAAATTGACGGGAGAGCTTTGATGTTGCTCACGTTAGATACGATCATGAATTATTTTGGTCTTGTGCTTGGTACGGCGCTGCACATATACGTCACAGTGCAGAACTTGCAGACTGCAGAGAATATTGATATTGATAGTTCCGACGATTAGTTTCTAATTTTCTAATTTT